>CAJJDP010000009.1:789840-859956 GCA_905182995.1 Paramecium octaurelia
ATATATACTAGGAATAAAAGGAATTGATAAAAAAATTAAATTATAACGAGAATACTAGCATTTTACATGAATTTTAGAATATTCTAATTAATTTGGTATCTATTAAGGCACAAAACCTGCAAAATAGAAGCAAATTTAAGATCTCTTTGGACATTACAATTCAATGGGAAACACGAAGTCCCCCTGAGATACATCAAATAATTGAATCTCATCCATACTATTGATTCTCATCAAATATATAGGCTCCTCCAATGGAATATGATTACAATGGCGATAATTTCTGATCTAATCAAATAGTGCTTGCATAAAGATGTTTACAAGAAATAATTTGTAGAATTATATGTTGAAATATAGAGATATTCTATACTATTAACAAAACGTTTTTGTTGAGATATACAAGGATTCAGCTGAAAATAAGAAATCCGAAAACTTTCAAGATAATTTATTGAAACAATCAAAATATAAATTGAATTGTAATTGAGTTTAAGAATTTCAAATAAATATATTTAAACAATCAAAATATAAATTAATTCGAGTTTAATTTGATAATTTGATATTAACATATTGATAAATCATTATACAATTAATAATATTTGAATTGTATTAGTAGATATAACTGAAACTTAGTATCAATATTGTAATACATATTTCCCAATTTCTTAATGTTTTTATTAAATAAATTTATCAAGACTTTCAATTTATTAAGGAATTTCATTTTGAATAAATAATTCTAATATCAATTATTCTGTCCAATCAATAATACAAATGAATTTTACCTGAATTAAATACCTTCAATAAACCTACATATACAAAATCTAATTAAACATCTATTTTTACTGAAATTAATAAATATTCATCAAGGAAAAAACAATATATAATATTTGAATGAAAATTAATTAAAAGTTTATTAGATCAAGATACAAGTATAAAATCAAAATATATTTATGAATTTCTAATTAAAATATGTATGTGAAATTTATTATTCTCATATTACACTAACATAATTTTAATATTGCATTAAAAAAAACAATTTTTTTCTAATTTGTAGTAATAATGATATTGTATTTAATAATATTAATATTTATTTTTATCAACTAGTATTTTTTGTTTATCTCTCTCGCTAGGTTTTTGATATCTTTCAGGTATCATAATGATAGAATCTTTATAGCAATAAAAGATTTTATAATATTCCATAAATCTTTTTTAATTATTTAATAAATCCTGACATTTATTTGATAACTGTAACACATTTAGATAATAAAAGAATTATCTTTCTGAATTTTATAATTAAAGTTATAATATTTGTCTTAAGTTTCTAAGATTCACAAGAAGTATTTATTTTTCTTGATATCAAATTTATTGATAAAAGGAATTATGCACTTTTATCTAAATTAAATCCCTAAATAAATTTTAAAGATAAAAATTTTTATGTTTTTTTACAGTGCCATTTTTATCAAAAAACCCCATTCAAAATCACCATTTAGTAAAACTGATTCCTTAAAATTCCTTCAATATTTAATTGTAATCCTAAGAAAAAGAAAATTGAACTTCATTTTATCAAATTTCCATCGAAAATATTACTAAGCAATCGAATTTATTTTGAATAATGAATTTATTAAATGAAAAAACATTATAAGCATTTATATCACTAAAAAATTAAGGCTAATTGAATATTGATTTGAGAGTAAACATTCGACCTTTGACACCTACCAAAAAGATTATTAAATTACCGAAGCGACTTTTAAAATCAATTACACAAGTAGAAGGTTTGAAAAAATAGAAATCTTATCATAAACAGAGGGCAATCATTAAGTAGCATTCATTTAAACCAGAAATAGAAGAAGTTAAAATAGAAACATTTAATGAAATGCCTATGAGTAAAAAGAAAGAAATTAGAGTAACAGATGGGACTGAAGAATTGATACTTCGATAATAAGAAATTCAAAGACAAACCAAAAAGAAAAATATTAATGAAGAGATAAATGATTTGAAAAAGTTAGAATAGCAACTACTATTAACATATACCGGCAGGTATCAGAACTGTGAAGAGGAAGAGGAGTAAATTGAAACTGTTTTAAATGAGAGAAGGGAATAAATTTATAGAAAAATTTATGAAAATGTAAAGGCCATATAAGGAATAGATTAAAAAGCTGAGTTACAGAAATAAAGGGATTAAGATTTGTTAAAATACATTAAACATTAGTAGGATTCAAATAAAAATAAAAAATATATATAAGAAAAATTATTAGAAGCATAAAAATAAGTTGAACAATTATAGAAAATATCAAGACCAGGAACTTCATAAAGAATGAGCTCAACATCAAGTTTAAATTAATATCCAAATAACAATATTAACAATAACAATAATAATGAACAATTTGATATAAAAATAAACTAACTATTTATTAAGAATCCTTCTAAATAATAATAATAATAGGGTTCACCTCTGAAAGGGTAGTTATAACAAAATTCAACAAGAAAACTATCTCAAAAAATTTCCCTAGTTGGTTCAAACCATACTTCCTAATAAAATATTATAGAAAACACTTCAGGCTAATAATTATTGCAATTCAATTAAACTCATAAAAAAATTGATGAAGAACTGTTACATATATTATTGACAAGATGGAAGAATATTAAGTAACTTAAATATCAATAATTAGTTCAAATAAAAAAAGAATCAAGTAAAAAAAAATTTTTATGAAGTTGGACGATGAACAAATACAAGAGAAGAAAAAATAAAGGAGGTAGTATTTATGTCAAAAATTATTATCATGGCTCTAAAAAATGAATAGATGCAAAATCTCATTATAAGAAATGAGCAACTTTCAGTTTCCATCATAACCATTTCAGATAGATGGATCTTTTATATTTCTCAGATATATAAAATATAATAATCTGGTAGAAATAAAAAATTTAATAAAATTTAATAGAAACCTATTGTTTGAATTTAATCATTTAGGATAGACGTGTTTACATATTGCTGCTTCAAAAGGAAACTCTACTTTATTGTAATATTTATTACAGAGTGGAGCTGATTATGAAGCAAAAGATTTCATGAACAGAAATCCGTTATGGTACGCTGTTGAAGCTTAAAGTGAAGAATCATTTAAATTGTTACTGAAAATTGGAGCAACACCATGGAATATTCAGACTTCGAATGCTTGGTTTGCTGATATATTATAATAGGCTAAAAAGATACATACTTTAATCTCAATATCACCTCATACCGTAAAATCATTAATTTTAGAACATGAATTTGAAAGAATATTGTGAATACAATAAAATTATATATAAATCATTTCATATAATAAGTTTATGGGCGACCTTGATGGTTTACTATCACAATCTTCTGCATTAAGGATTGTAATGGTTTGGTTTAGGGTGGATATTAAGTTTTATTAGAAATTTTGAAAATTCTGGAGCAATCAATCATCGAGACAGCAATCTTTTTTCTTCTTCTTTCCTAACTTCTCTTTGAATACATACTTAATTCTGATGACGAGAATAATTAGTTTCTTGATCTAATTAAGTATTAAAACACTAAAGACTAGGATTACTAAATAATTATTATGATTATTATTGATGCTACGAAAATTATTTGTTTGGTAATAGTCTACGGATTGATATTGATTGTTATTTTTTATTTTCATATTTTGTTTATAGAAATATTTTTTAATACAAGTCAAGATCACGTAAAAACTTTTCACTTTGTGCTATTTCATTTTTTTGATGATTACTTTTAATTAAATTTTTCATTAATTATATTTTAGAACTGATGCTATGTATTTTAATTGATTTATTAATATTTTTCAAATAAAGAAGAGGGATCTTCTTTGATTTAATATTTGGCTTGGCTTAATAAGAGTCTATGGTTTACGAGGATCAAACCTATCTCCGATAAAGTTAGAACAAACATGAGCATATTGTATTGGGGCAGGAATCTAGAATAAAATAAATGTTACTTTTATTGCCCCGCTAAAATTGTAATACATGTAACAAAGTTTATAAGCTAGAGCTTGCAACTTACTTGTAATATTTGGTTCATCTATTAAATCATTCACTAAAACATGATAATAGGTAGGCTAAACAGTCCCTTAAGTGGTTTTTTAGGCAATCAAATAAAAGCCATCCTTCCCATTACAAATTTCACTATCAATCAATGTTCCTTATGATGGATTGTCTAAGTTTCTAATAATTATTATAATACTATACCTTTCTCCAGCGTAGAATTTTGCTCCTACTTTCTTATTAACAGAAAGGACAACCAATTTAATTGGTTTAGTATGATTTTTTGCCTTCTTTACTTATTCAATCGCCTGTCTAAATTAAGCAACTTCTGTTTCAATCACAGTTTTTGCTTATGAATTTGAAACACCATCTCTAAAGATTATTATTCTTGAAGGAAGAGGTGTCCTATTATCACTTGTGAAAGATTCCAAAGACTTTACCAAAACAGGACATAAGCTAAATGAAAACTCAACTCCGCTATCCATTTCGATGGATTATGTCATGTATTTGCTAAAGAATTCATCTTCGGTAGAAACAAAAGATAACATTGATTTCCTTCCTTTAGCTGTTGAATGATATACATCCATTCCACAAACCATTGTTGGTTGATCAGTAAATGGTAAATCTGAAATTCCCCAAGGAGTTCCTCCTACTTTAGCACAAATTTAAACTAACAATTTATTACAAATTGTTTTCACTTTTCCTTTTGGTTAATTTAATGTAGAACTTAATATTACCTACGATGCTATAGGACAATCATTAATTAAATATCTTTTTAGATCTGTGTATAAAGGAGCATTCTTTTTTGGACCATTTAAGATTAATAATAAGAGGGTTACTTTTTAAGGTCCTTGGGATTATTATACAATAAAGTCAACTTATTTAATCCAATCTTCAATTCTATTTGAATTAATAGTGAATGTTCTTGGAGCTTTGCATTGAAATTTACAATATTCAATACTTTCTCTCAAACATGACATGAAATCCTCAGCTTACCTCGAATCTCTATCACTATACAGAATAGCCCAATTCTCTAAACCTACTCCTCTTAACATGGCAGTTTATGTATCTCTGTCCAAATTGCCTGTTTCTATATTTATTTAGGTGTTATTTCCCATTATAATATTTCCAGGTTTTACTTTAGAACTCTGTATTTGTAGACATTTAGATTCAAGTTAAATATTCCACTTCTTAATGAGTTCTTCACTTTCTTTATTATGAAAACATTGAATAAATTGATCTGCTTATTTGACTCTATCAACACCTCTTGGTTTAGTTACTGTAGATAATTATTTCATGGTTTAAAAGTTGTTTCTCATTTCATTTGATAATCCTGTTAGCACACATAATTCAGGAATTAAATAAATAATTTTCTCTTCCTATTTTTTTCTTGATTTTTCTAAAACTTCTATTAAAGGTTAAGTTGAGTCTTTGATATTGATTTTATACCTACATATTAAAACTTAAAGTACTTCTCAGAATAATATTACAAGTAACTCATTTTTGATCCATTCTAATTTTCAAACTCGCTTTTAGGATTCATTTCTCTGTTTATCTTATTCACTCTGTAAAACTTATAATTATAGACTGTCATAATAATGGCTCCTTCTATTAAAGAATAATCCCTTGAGTTGCGCAATTCTTCATACATAGTTGTACACCTTAACATTTTAAAGGAGGAATCAATATTTATGTAATACTTACCTTGCTCCTCTTATTTTATTAAGCTACATGTGACTCCAGGTAAAACCTGAATTAAATTAGAATAAAAATACTTTGAGACCAAATTAATCAAAATTTATTATATTCTTAGTATTAAAGTACTTTCGGCCTATTTGCAGTAACTTTTACTACTTTAGCAGCATTTTAAAGAACCTTCCAATCAATCCAGTGTATTCAGGTTCTCCAGGTTTAAGAACTGCTTTTTCTTCTATAGATATAGTATAACTGGTTCCTTCTTCTTCATATATTCCTAAAATCAATCCCATTGTTTAAGCTCTCACTGGGGAGTACAATATTTAATTATTTGTGATAAACACCTTGAGGTTTTCCTATAATCCTGTCTTAGCTGCCTTAAAAATATCTCTCCATTTACAAATCTGTTATTCTGGGCTCATGGTTGGTTAAAAAGTAATCTATTAATGATGATTCAAACATTTATTACTTAATATCTATAGATGTGGCTTTTTGGGTTTATTTGTATTTAGTAGAAATTGGTGAAAACTGTTTACCCTCTCTCAATCATTTAGAATTTTTAATAATGCAACAAGTCCAAATACTAACATGAATATATATGATAAAAAAACCAAGGATTTTACATTTATGTTCTATAATAATTAGGATTCTTTTTCTGAATACAAAAACTAATTCTATAAATTTATTTTGATGATTAATTTAATCAATTTCAAATAAAAATAGAAATTTATTCAAATAATCCATTATTCATATCAAACTTTTTACTTTCAAAATCACCAATTTATTTATATTTCTTACAATATTGATATTAATCAAAAAAGTAATTATTTATAACAGATTGTGATTTTTTTTAAATAACTAAAAATGCTCAACTAGTCGTTATAAATCTATAAAATAATAGTTTTTGAAATTAATAAGAATTAATGCTAGGTATATCTCCTCTAAGTATATGTTCTTCGCGTATTATAGATAAATGAAATGACTATAAGTAATGATTGCTTGTCTTCTTTTATGACTAATATAATATGTTTTAGATTTATATTTCAGTCATCTATGCTTATCATAAATAAATGGTATTCGCAAACTTTTAATAAACTAAACTCAGGTTTATTAATCAGAATTCATTTATTATAAAATTAAATATTAACAACAAGATTTCAATTGAATAATTTATCATAATTGTAATTAAATAATTAATTCATCAAATATATTAAAACTCTATTAATAAATGCCTCTACATATTACTTAGAGAAAGCGATTTTAATTATTACATTATATAGATATTATAATTGGAATAATGGTTAAATAAGAGATGAAATATAACAAATTGGTTAATTATTTTCAAGAATAAAGTAATGATAAAACAAGTATTAAATTTTGGTTAGTGATTTAAACTCAATTCGTGATTTTTAAGTAAATCCTCTATTTTTACACTTTCTAATTTAACTCTTTTTACTTGAATATTGGAATATATTTTTAATTGATCTATAAATTTGGTGCGTATTTAAGGGTACATATTAATTTAAGCATAATTTATTTTAATTTTCAACAAAAATATAAAATTCGATGATTTATGAATATTGCAAATCAATTTCACATTGTTATTAAACTACTATATAACAATCAATTCATATAATTTTTAAAAAAATTTTGTGGTATGGAATAATTCTCCCCCTCATAAGCACTTAGTGCACTGATCGAGATCCATTAATAAGCAAAAAGTTTTTAAGATCCAGCTTTACAAAATATCCTAGTAAACTTAACACACTGGGTTTTTGCCATGTTGAATTTTTTAAACAATAGTATGAATTAACTATTACCATAATTATCTGCGCTAGAATAGAAATTCAACGTTTAAATTGAGTAAATCAATAATGACCTTTCTCAAAAACAGAATTAAAAACTCACATTGCAACCTAAATAGAAAAGCAATATAATAGACATCTTGGAGGAATCATCTGGATTGCAGAATTGCAAATCCACTATTATTTAGAAAGCTTAAGATAACAACGATAACTTATGCATAGAAATTGTAAATGCTGGATACTTTTATCCTAAAATGGTTCAATATAAAAGAATGCGTAGCCTCTATTCATCTATCAAAAGAACTCACAAATATTTAATGTTAAAAAAAAAAAAAATCAAAAAAATAAACCTTCAACACCTTCACTTCGAAATTCAAATCACCTACTAACCGTAAATAATGCTCAATCCCCAACAATATTTTCTAATTAACCCATTTAATAAGATCGCATCATATAATCAATTGAACAAAAAATTATAAAAGATTTGTAATCTTCCATTAAAAAACAAATTTCTGCTTTAAAACTTACTGTTCCTTAAATTCAGGATCCTATCAAATAGGTTCAATTTAAAACTCCTTGTAAGATGACATAATCTTAATAATAACCATTTAATTAGTTACCTGAAGAAGAGGAGGAGGAAGATGATTAGATATTTGTTTGCGGTGGAAAACTCCATTAATGCAAGAATATCTTCAATAACACTTAAGATTACGCATAACACATGAAAAAGTTTCATAAGAATAAAGTGCCTAAAGAAAGTTCCCACACATTAGATGGCTAAATGATTTAATGAGTGTAGCCCCTACACGGCTCCACCAGGACTAAGAATTAGACGCTGTCTTAAGATCCTGGCAATAATCATATTTAGTGTCTCAATTTTAACAATAAAAATAAAAACCCAATCAAATTAGTCACTTGGAATATTTCCTCTATGAAAGAAAGCACGCTAAAATAAGTTAAATTATGTGGCCCTCATTTTTTCTGTCTATAAGAAAGCCGCAATTCTAAGATTTCATCATCACCTAGTTATTAGATTTATATAAACCATCATTCAACCAGTGAGAGATCTGGTGGTATAATCACGGGTATTCACAATAGTTTTGCTTCTAAAGATATTAGTGATATCCTTTAAATTCAAATATAAGTGGAATTTGACTATCTTATAATTAATGCTAGAAACGAATACTTTGATATTTTTCTGTTTAATTTCTACTTTAACAAAAAGTCTACATTCTAGAAATCAAAGACTTAGCTAGATAATTGGTTGAGATAATTCATTCTAAATATTAAGCCTAACCAGTAAATTATTATTTGCGGTGACTTTAATATAAGCTAAACCCCTTTTAATTTTCTAACACCAGCTCTTCCACAGCACTTAATTACATTTTAGAGAAAAAAATTGAACAAAATGATAGAAAGTAGAACTGATCATGTTTTATTACATCCCTATGTCTAATCTAAGAATAATGTCTCCTTTAATTAATTATCAGACCACTCCCTAATAGATATTGAGCTTAACCTTCAACAAAAAGTCAACTAATAATTCTATTTTTATAAATTCAATAAAAAGCGAGCTCAAAACTTAAATAACTTGGCTTCTAGCAAATTTTCTGATTTTACATGTTTCTATAAATTTATACAAAACAACCTCAGGAACTCCAAAGTTATCCAGAAAATTAAAAAGCAAGTTATACCAAAATTAAATATTAATTCCACCCATAATAATTAAGATGTATTCTAACATATGGCTGACTTATTCTCTAGAGATAAAGTAACATTCTTCCAAACTCTAAAAAAAATAACTATATTAAACCCTTTTAAAAAAGATGGTAGCATTTTTTCATATTTCATTGATGACTCTAATTAACTACAATTTGGAGATATTGCTATTAGAAATTGTCTTACCTAACTTAGTATCATATCAAATGGTCAAAAATTTCGCCCTTTAAAACTTCCTTCTTTACCCCCCTTAAATACGCTTGATATAACCGAGCTACAAAGAAGGATGTCACGAAATAAAGCAATTAGCTTTGATGGCGTATCTGACAATTTTATTAGGAATTGTAAAAATGTCCATATTTTTTGTGATATATGGAAATAATCTACAATTGAAACCAACTACGCATGCTGTAGAGCAAGACTAGTACCCTTAAACAAGGTTTTCCCCGATATCCCTACTAAAACTTAGTTTCGACCTATTACAATTCTAAGTCCCCTATTTAAGCTGCTTGAATTAAGATTTCTGCCAAGACTATAACAATATTTGTCCACTCGCTTATCTAAAGGTCAAGCAGGATTCATTCCTGGTTCATCTACTCAAATAAATATCATCAGACTCTTAAATACTTTAACTGGTTACAAGAAATAGGATAAAATGGATTGCATCTTTATTGATTTTAGCAATGCCTTCAATAGCATAAATAGATAAAGACTATTTAATATTTTATCTGCTAAATCAATTTTGGATGGCATCGAAATAAAATTCCTTAATCACCTCTATACAAATCTCCATTATATTTGCCCATAAATGAATACCACATTTTACTTCTAAAACGGTGTTCCTCAAGGATCTCCACTGTCTCCCGCACTTTTTAATATATATCTTGAAGATTTTTTAGCTTCATTAAAACAAAACTGTAATTTTAATTATACTTCCTATGAATTTGCGGACGACATTGTAATTATTATTGCTCATAGAAATATCCAATCCTTTTTATAAAAGTTGGTTTTAATTTCTGAAGAATATGAACTTAGATTAAACTAGAAAAAATGTGGAATCTTTTTCATCCAAAATCATAAGCGCTGTTAATATAACAATATATAAGGATTTCCTATTGTGAAATCTTATAAATACCTCGGAATAAATATATTGAACAATGGAAAAATAAGTCTATAGCTTGATAAAGTAGAATAAACTCTAAAATTTTTAAGTGGAAAGTTGCTATGGGTTTCTTAAAAACTTAATTGGAAGCAGAAATATTAATTATTCTAAACTTTTCTCCTTCCACACATACTCTATATTTGTCCTTCAATCCCAACCTAGAAATACAAAAACATATTTCAACGCTTATAAAAATTATATAAATCTAGCTTTAAAAAGGTTTGTGGATTTCCTAAATGCTTACCTAACGAATTTTTAGATTTGATATTACCCCCTCTAGAACTTCTTATAGCAAAGCATACAAATAAGGTTATCAGTAGGATGAACAACGGAAACTTTGGTTAAACTACTTTTATCAATAATTACTTTAACGAGATAGAAGAAATGAATTAAAATTCAATATACAAATTTCTCCCCAATAATTTTAATTAGCTGTTCTACCTGTACCCTAAAATCTGTAGGACCCACTAATGTAATCTTTCATACCGCCATATAATAAATTTCCATTCCAATTTCCATATTTCAGAGTTTTTAATAAATCTAAGAGGCATCTTCAATAATAATTAGTAAATACAATAACCAAAAAACTAATGTAATAGATTGGAAAAAATAATTGCAAAGCTTTTAACTGAATGATTGAGTTATTTTTATGTTAAATAGAATAATAATAATAATAATTCATATAATTAAAAATTTTCTTAATCTAATTTTCAGTTTTTCAATTATCGATTTCATATCACTTCTCTTCTTTAATGAATAACAAAAAATTAGAAATAACACTAAAATTAATACAAATTCCTTTCGTCCAATAATTTTTGAAAAATGATTTCATTTGTGCTTAGGAATCTCTATTGTTAGCTACTGATGATGATGCCCTTGAGCTCGATTGTTTATTTAATTTACTTAATGAGTTTTCCCTCTTTTCGATTTTTCAACCAAATATAATTCATCTTAGATAGTCTATACAATAATTAATGATTTGATTCTACCTTTCTTGTTTATTAATTAAAAATATTATTTGTTTCTTTCATAACTTCTTGAATATCTACCAATTCAACCAAGGTCACTAAATAGTATTATTTAAAAATGGTCATTTATTGATCTTAATGTATATCGAATTATTTGTCAAAAATATTTGACAGCTTGATAATTTCTTATACAAATTTATGTTTTTAAAAGAATTAAATAAATATACTCTTTATAATATTGAAATAAAAATACAAGTCTATAAGTAGGTAAAAATTTTCCTGAACTTATTATTTATTTCTTCTCACTCTTTTCAATTACTTATTTATATAATCCATATTCTAATAATGCTAATATTTTAGTTGAAATCTAATTATCTATTTAATTTAGTCTTGAGAATTACTATAATTTGAATTACTAAGGGATTAAATATCCTGTCTTAGATTGTTTTAAATTAACTATTCCATTTCAAATATAAAAAGAATTATAATTAAAACAGTGTTATAAATTTTTACCATAATTTGCTTTGTTGGGCTATGAAAATTTATTTAAAAATATTATATATGAACAAAATATAATTAAAATTAACTCTCTATGTAAAATCATATCAATTATAATGATCACATGAAAAGAATATTTCAATTAGGAATTTGAGGTTTTAAAGAAATTTTTAAGAAGAAGATCACAAATTTAATAAGCCTTTAATTTTAGATGATGTGCTGTTAATTAAAACGGGTTTCAAATAAAAAGAAGTATATCAAAAATTTATTGTAAATGCCTGTGTCTAAAGTAATCAAAAAATTGAGGAAATTGTAATAATAAACTAATAATATGATTGTTTTTAAATATCAGTAATTATTTCCGTAATTTAAAGCAGCTCTAGGATATTTATTTTCAATCTATTAATTTTCTTTTGCAAAACTATAATACATTCTTAAGTTGTCTTTTCTTTCAGAAAATAATTATAACTTTTTATTTTCATTTGTTCTAGCGTAATAGTTATGTTCATATATTTATTATTATTATTATCCTAAAACTATTGATTATTGTTATGGCAAACTCTAATATTATTATTACAATAAAGGTTATTATTATTGTAATTATTATTATTATTGCTATTATTATGTTATCATAATTTATTGTTCCTATTAAACAAGCTTATCTTCTAATTAACGTATTCTCTATTCGTACTTTTCTTATATCTAATCTTCAACAACTTAAAAATTAATAGTATTCATACCTCTTTTATCTGTAATGATATCAGTTTCTCTTTATTATTTTGTCAATTTTTAAATATTCTAATATTCCATCAATTCTTCCTTAAGTTTTAAGATTTAATTCTTTTTAATTTATAATTATTCCTCTAATTCTTCAATTCTGTCTTCTAGGGCTTTTATTTTTAAAGTTTGTTATTTTTTTAAAGTTCCAACTTTTGCATTGTCTAATTCTTAAACTAATTATGATATTCTTCTTTAAGAATTATCCGTATGGGCTTGATAAATATTTTATAGTTCAGCAAGTTGATTTTAACTAATATTAAACTTCTAAAATAAATCTTAGTATTATATTTAGTAATTTTGATCCAGAGATTAATATCTCTAACTCCAGAGAATAATTTATTCTTTGTATTATTGTTATTATTAAGTTAATCCTTCAATTTCATGTTTGAATTAATCAGCTTCCTTACATTTTTGATTTAACTTTTCGGTAACATCTTGTTCGACCTTTCCTTTTGCATCTTAAAATGCTTTTTCAAACTATTTAATAACATCTTTTTAGATATTGATTTCTTATTGTTAAGTCTCTATGATTTTTATTAACTTCTAATTTTCATCTATCAAATGAGTCATTTTATCTGATGATTAATTCGAAAATAAATTATTTTCTCTAGCCTCTTTCAGTTTTTAATCTTTTTATTCTAATTAAAGTTGCATTTGTTAAATTTCTGAAAATAAATTGTTGATTTTTTCCTATAATGTGAAGTTACTGTCTTAAAGTGCTTGATTTTGTGTATTCACTATCTAAAAACTTTCATTATGTTCTTCTTCTAGGACATTAATTTTATCTTTTAATTATCTATTTTCTAAGATAGCCATTTAAAGTTAGGTTGACAATTCTTTAATAACTTCTCTATAAGTCTAAGGATCAGTGTCTGTTATTTTAGAATCCTCGCATTCATTATTTTCTTGAATTCTTGATAATTATCTAGGAGTAGCTCCCTACCTTGGAGTTACATGATAGGATGAGAAACTAGTGTTTTAAGCATCTTCATTGATAGTTGAAGTAAAGACATTCGAAGTGTTGATTGGCGTAAAACTAGAACCTTAAATTCTTGGGGAAATCATTCCGTTATAATTTTATTAATAAATATGTATAAATATAATTTTCTGATTTTTTAATATGATATCACATTGGATAATTGTAATTTGAACATTTCATTATTCAAACTAACTATATAGAATAGAGGAATAAGATCATTTGTTTTATTAAATAAATTATTTATTCTTTTTGTTTTGCTTTTCAAAGATAATTTCTATTTTTGAATCGGTAGCAATTATATTTGGGTTTTCTTATAATTCATCATTCAGCTATACGTGATAAGAAAAGATTTAGAATTCATTTACATCTTATGAATCTAAATTATAACCTGACCCGCAAAGAATGAATTATTTTGGTTATTCTTGAAATATAACCTAAGCCTCTCTTTTCGCTATCTGATTAGAGTGGGTTAAAACATATTTAATTTACATTTTATCTTAATTATTATCCGGAACCTTTTTTATCACTTCTATTCTACGAACTAAATGATAGAATAACAATATACAATCAAATTTCAATTCACCTCTTAGATTAGCTAATTCCTTTCTTAGTTAAAAGTTTTCTTATTCTAATTATCTACCTTTTTGTTGTAATTGCAACAATAGAAATTCCTGATCATCATCCTATAGACCATTATTCATGTTTATATCTACTTTTTATAATTTAATATAAAGTTTTGATTAAATTTTTTAAATATTTAATGTCTATTCTCCATCATTGTATATATAGATTGTAAGCAATAGGATCATGTATATATTTGAACTAAGCAATATTTCTATCATTTTCAGAAATCAAAGTTTTTAACCAGACTTGACTTATGTAATTGCTTATAAAAAAGTAATTTAATGTAGTCTCTAAAAAATAATTGGCTAAAGTATTTTGTTTCTATCTTTCTTCCATCTCTATAGAAATTTGGACAAAGGATAGGAATAAATTGCCTTTAAATTAAACAGAAAGAGTGAGGGTAAATTAAGAATATAAGAATTAAATAAAATTGTACACTATTTTTAGAAGTAATGGGTTTTTCAGGCCCAATTTGAGGTCAACGAATTGATGATAGGCTTAAAGTTGATTAATTTGCTGTTTGTTGATTAAGAAATTGGAACAAATTAGTTATCAAAGATATATTTTCCATAAAAAAAATAAGGAGTATTAAAATGATGATGTATCATTTGCTACGCATTAACCTGATTTTCAATTTATATCGTTTTATATTTCAAATCTATAAATTAAAAGTTATTATTAATGATTGCTTAATCTCCAAATTTCAAGTTGAACCCTATGACACCATTAAGTGTTCATCACAAAATGGCTATAGTTGAAGATGAGCCTGACGACTTGGGATTAGAACAATCCAAAATTTCATTTAATGAAAATTTGATCGTTTGTACATACAAACCTAATCAAAATGTTACTAACATATAAAAAACAATTTTAAAATTGAAGGGGTAACCTAATGTAGGTTGGGTCAATCCAATATTAAAGGATGAAAGAAATAGATCAACCTCAATCTTGAAGTGCTCTCAATCACCTACAAGAATTTGTTTGATTTGTATATGAATTTGATTAAATGTATATTGTTATTAAACTGCAATTTATACAATCTTTGTATCTAAAAATGATAAAAATAAGTTAACAACTAAACATTATATCGAATTCCGAATAAATTATTAAATAATATATATTAAATGTAGAGTTAATTTTTTCAAACCTATTTTAGAGGATTAATTGAAAGGTGTGTTAGTGTAACCATTGAGTTGAAAAATGGATTATAAATTCAAGGATAAATTACATATGTAGATGATAACCTAAATTTCAACTTAGTTGATCCAGAAGTATCTGATCCTGTTAAACAACCTTAATTAATAACTCTAAAAAATAGTTTCATCAGAGGATCCACAGTGAAATACGTGCATATTCCACAAGAAGAATTGTAAGAAGAAGTCTTGATATCTGCTTGTAAGAATGAAGTCAAAAAATAAAAATAATGAGCATTATTTAACAATATTATTTATTTGAAATGAATCAAAATAAAACTCTTCCCTTTCAGCTTTGTTTCACAGGATGTAAAAGATGCTGTTACCATTGTAATTTAGGTAATGATCATCTAATGAATTAGGATGTTAAGCATGTATGATTTCGATGAAGCAATGTTTGGTTCCCTGTTGCCGAACGATATGTGATTTAATGAAGACCCTATGTATTAAATTGAACATCAAATGTTCTCTATGTTAGAATTGCTATTAATAATGTTGTGGTGAAATGTGCAATTGTTAGTTTCGCTGCACAAACCCTTTCCTTATCCAAGATCAGATTCCATAAGAACTCTTTGAAATTCTTTAGAATTTTGATTATCTTGGAGAACAACAAATGTTTTGCTATGGGAATGTTCATGTACTCAAAGAGAACATCTTACATCCGTATTCATCCTTTATTAATATGTAGATCATCAGAGTTACATAATCCTATCATGTTTGCTGAGAAAATCATTGATCATTCAAATAAATCGATGGCAAAATAGTTGGCTGCTGAGTGGATTCCAAGGTTGAAATAACGATTTCCTCATATATTATAATTATAATGTAAAGCTATATCAAATTTGATTTAGTACTGTTACAAAGATAAGTAGATGGATTTTTTAGCAAATAATACAGAACCTATTTATTTTATGATTACATATTGGATTCATTCCAACAAGAGTTTTAGTATCGTATGAAGATGGACAATTATTTCTCTTAAAAGGAATTGCTTGCATATTTTCTAGCTATATTATCTGGAATCAATTACTTGCAAACTCAGGGCATTAATCCATCATTCATTGATTTAAATGAAGTATATCTAACTCAAACTGGAACTATAAAGCTTCTAGATCCTTCATTCTACCCAAGAAGATCTCCCATGCAGCAAGTTCTCGAGGATATGTAATGTCATTTATTTATTTTATTTAGTGCTTAGAGTAAGAAGATATATGCAAAAATAATAAGAAGATCAAATAATATTAAATATTACCTTTCCCCTGAACAATTGCAAGTGTATATTCTAATAATTTCTTATTTTAGGAGATAAATACTGGAAATGACCAGACTAGATTAAACTCTTGTTTGTTTACTCTTGCTATATAAATGATTTAATATTCAATCATGAAAAGCATGGATGATTGCTATGTCAATTACTCTATTAATTTTGAATTATTAAATGAAAGGAAAACCCAAGCCAGCTAATTCTTAAGTATAGATTTTATGATGCTATTGAATTAATGCTTAGAAGTAGATCCAGATTAGAGAATTTCAACATCATTAGCTTATTAATAATTCATTAGATTACCTGATGTTCAAATGCTAATTTTGGAAATGCCAAAAGAATTTGGATTGGCTTATAATTCATTAATTTTATAACAAGATTTCCAAATATAATTACCTTAGACTATCAAATTATTACCTTAATCTAATGAGATCAATTAATAACCATTTTAAGAATATATTAGACCATAATAATAGTAAATAAAACCATAAAAAAATGCCTTTGAAGAATTATTAAAATAAAAAAATTATTAGATTGGATAAAAGCAAGAGTCAGTCTTTACTAAAATTCTTAGAGAAAAAAACTACCAATTCGGCTATAAACCAAAACCAAATGTTAGAGAATAATTAGAACTTTATTCGCCTCAAGATTCATTTATTGATAAATTAGACATGTATCGCTAATAACCATTAATTTTATATTAACAATAAAGTCCTGTGGAAAAACAAATTTAAGTGTTCCCAATATAATAGGAATTGGACAATCAAGAGTATAAGTTTATAAGGGAAACATACCCAAATGGCTGTATTTATGAGGGATATAAACTCAACAATCAAAGAGAAGGTTAAGGTATATATATATGATAAATGAATTAAGGAAAATATATTCATCCAACAGGAGCTTTTTATGAGGGTTAATGGCATAATAATAAGATGGAAGGGATGGGAAAATTTTATAACAATGACTTTTTAATTTATGATGGAGAATGGAAGGAAGATGAATACCATGGTCAAGGAAGAGAATATAATGATGATCCTGATAACTTAGGCGTAGTGAATTATAGAAACTTCAGTAATATTGAATAAATATGGATGACCTATTAGGGAACCTTTTAAAATGATAAAAGGGAAGGATAAGGGAATATGGAATTTGTCAACGGTGCTGTTTTTCATGGAGAGTTTCGAAATGGGTTACCTCATGGGAAAGGGAAATATAGTGATAAGGATTAGAGGATTATTGGTTAGTGGAATGAGGGGAGATTCTTAGATGATTTGTGATTACAAAATAATAGTATATATTATATTGTTCAATATTATTGGCTTAAGTTCTAGAGAATATGATTTTATTGGAGATCTCAGATAAAAGGAATGAATTATATAATTATAAATTATTAAATAATATATATAACTTATGCAAGGTGCAAGGTTTGTAGAAACTAATTTGGTTCAGAAGATGCTCCGTAATCAAAGTTATGAATTTCACAAGAAGAAATTAGATGAAATTTAAACGGAGTAATGAAGTTATTGTTAAGATTTAGCAAAAAGCCAAGATTTGCTTTCAAAGATTTGCCAGTACTAAGTAAAACATAACAATTAAAAGCACAATCATCTAGATTTCAGAAATCTGAATAAAGAAAGCGGATTGATGAATAAAATCAATTTTTAACTTCGCATATCATAGATATTCAAGAAGGCAAAACATCTCAATTCAGATCTATATGGACAGTATAAAATTTAAGAGAGAAAGCGTATGTAAGTTGAATGGTTTAGCTTTAAGGCAGACACTTCATTGTGGAGTGAGAATGCATTGGGAAAGAGGTTGCATTCCCCTTTGAGAAGAAAATAATAATAAAAAATAGATGAAGAAAACTATGAACTACAAAAAAGATTAGAACTTACAAAATAAATACTAATTGAAAAATAATAAGAGTAAATTCATAGATATGAAAAATTAAGGGATCATATGACCAGAGTAAGTATAAGTTAATTAATCAGATTAAACCCAAAGGTCAAAGTTCTCCAATGATGAAAACTCATTTTCCATCTGTTAAAAGTAAAAGTACTACGTAATTGATAAATAAACAATATCAATCTGATTCATTAATGCATAATAGTAAGATGAATGATTTGTTAAAATCAGAAATAAATCTTAGCAAGATATCAAAATTAGAATGAATTGAAAATCATTTATTATTAATATAATTTATTAATTTAGCAATTCTTAGATTAAGATGAGTGGGTTTATTCATTACCAAATAGAAACAACAAACTCAGGATTGGATACATACTCAAATTAGAGAAATGTTAATTATTAATAATCGACGATTTTGTAAATTGATGATTAAATTATTAAGGTCTGAAGATTATAAATTAAAATCCAATCCCATCACTTAGGAGTATATATAATTGTCGGATTAAACATCTTTTTAAAAGATTATTGAAACCAAAGACAGGGGTATCGAAATAATTATAAATAGAAATTGCAAATCTAAGAGAAAGTGTGAATTCATAGAACAACTAAATATCTGATTTAATGAAAGAATTAGATTAATGGAAAAATAAGTATAAATAATTACAAGCTGAAAAAGGAACTAGTAGAATTACAACACTTTATTAAGGCAACGATTTAGAAATTAATTAATACAAAGATGAGATCAATAAGCTTAGATAAGAGAATAGTGAATATAAGTTTAAATTAGAACGAAATATAAATGTAAATGTTGTTCCAAATGATTATGAAGTCAATTCATTAAAAATGCAGATTAAATAAATGGAAGAATAATTAAAGAAAACAACATATGTTACATCTGCTCCAAATTAAGAAATTACTTTATTGAAAGATCAAATCAAATAATTAACAGCAGAAAAGGAAGATCTCCTTAAAGCCAAAACCTTATTGTAAAATTAACAATAATAATAAATTTCAATTCAATAATCAAAAATACAAATTCAATAAGGCAGCTCTAAAATAACATTTGGTTCGGATTTAGACTAATTTAGAAATGAAAGAGATGATTATAAAAGAAGAATCAAATTATTAGAGGAGAAAATACAAGAACAATAACAAGAAATAAAAAGATTGAATTTTAATTGTGAATCCTACATTTAAGAAGTTTAACAATCCTCTATCAGATCTACCAATAAAAACTAAAATTTAGAAATCTAAGGATATTTATAACGGATATCTGCTTTGCAACATGAAGTCTTGGTTTGGCAAGATCGTTATAAAGCTGTATCAACTCAAGAACAAGTATTAACATTTGAACAAAAGATTAGGGAAAAAGATATTTAGATTACACAATTGTAAGAAAGACTTAAGCAATTAGAATTCTAAATAGACTAATTAAAATTGGAGGCAGAAAAATCTAAAAAAGAGATCAATGGATATAAAATTAGTTTTGAAAGCAAAAAATCAGAAATTTAAGAGGTTGAGGTCTTAAAAAACAAAATTGTTGAAATGGAATAAGATATTCTGATATTGATTCAAGATTTAAATGAAAGAGATTAAAGAATCAGTTCCACATAGAATGAATATTAAGAGGAGATTAATATATTAAGAAATCAGTAGGAAACTGAATATCAATTGTAATTGAATTAATTGAGAGAAGAAAAATAAAAATACCAATAAGATTATGAAAGATTATCAAATGAATTTATGATATTTTAGAGACAAAGTGAATAATAAAAAGGCAGTTCTTTAGAAATTGATTCTTTGAGATAAAGGATTGTGGAATTAGAATACTAATTAAAAAATTAAAATTAATAATATTAAATTCTTTAAACTTAGTTTTAACAGTATTAATCATCATCATAAAGTTAATATGAATCGACAAGTATTAAGGAAGATTATTTCACTTTATAAAATTAATATAGGATAATTTAATCTGAAATATAATCTTATAAGGATCTCATCAAGAAATATCAAAGCGATCAAGAAGAATTATATTAAGAAAATTTATATTTAAAATCATAAAAGTCACAAATTGAGAAAAATAATCATCATTACACTAGCATCTAAAGTGAATTTTAAGTTATACAAGAGAGATGCAATCAATATTAGAATGAGATCTAATAGTTAAATGAATAAATAAGAAAATATAGAAATGAGTATGAATCCTTAAATTAAAATTACTTACTTATATAGAGAGAGAGTGAAGTGAAGTATTCAATTTAAAACAACAAAGAGATTGAAGTACTAAAACAAAGGATTAATCAATATGAATAACGTATTTAATCATATGAATCTTAAATATCATAATTAAGGACATAGCTATAAAATCAAGAATCTCAGTTTGAGATATCATTTAAGGAAAGATTGAGAGTGGAAATGCAAATTGTTGAATAGAGAGTGAATTCATAAGGAGTATTAGAATTATCATAATAATAATAAAAATACAGATAATTGCAAAGTCAATATGATCAATTACAAATCAAATATTAGGATTCAAATAGCGAATTGAGATAAGTTAAAGAGTAGTTTACTAAACAAAGTCAATTCGAGAGTTAGAATTTAAGAGATTAATTGTAATAATTGAGATAAATAAACTTGTAATTGAATTCCGAAATATCAAATTTGAGAGAGTAAAGTTTGAAATATAAGAATGAATATGAATTAATTAATTAGAGATTTGTTACTGTTTAAAGAGAAAGTGAAGTATATAAGAATAGTTCTCTTCAGGTAGATAGACTGAGTAGCAGATTAAGGGAAGTGGATTATGAATTACAAACAAAAAATTAATAGATCAATTAATTACAATTAGAAATGAGGAATTTAGAAGTTCAGATTAGAGATGAGTTGGAAAAGTAATTCATTTCTAGATTGACCATAGAAAGAAAGAATTTGGAGGATCGCTTATAACAACAAGACAATTAAGAATTATAATAATTATCTTATTAGCTATAATAAACACAAATGGAGTTAAATCAATATAGATCTAAGTATTAGTAACTAGAATAATAATTTAATTCAAGTAAGATTGAAATCACTTAGATTAGATCTCAATAATCAAATATTAGTAATGAATAAGTAAAAGAATTTAAATTAAGAATTACAGAACTGGAACATGAAATAAACACTCTAAACATTGAAATTGAGAGATAAAAAAATATAAGATAAGAATAGGAGAATAAAATTCAAATTCTAATTACAAATATAACTGAATATGAATCACGTTTGCATATTTTAGAATAAGAAAATGCAAGATTGGAAGGTAAAGTTAAAAAATAAATTGTTTATGAAAAGCAAAATGATTAATATATTGTGAGTTAATTAGGAGGATAGGAGAGTTCTAAAAAGAATGTCTAAATTGTAACAAGATAATCTGAAATAAATTAAGTATCCTAGATTCCTATATCAAACAATTAATACATTGATAGATTTTAATCTTCAAATGATGTACAGTATTCTTAAGTTTCATAAAGAATAGTTAGTCCTCGATCTTAAGTTTAAATCTATTAAAGTCCTGATTATACGTAAAATCAATATATTATATATTAATTAGTTCTTAAACATAGAAAATAATGACGACTAAAAACGTGAAATAGACTATAATGTCATCAGCATATTAAGGATGATAATTTTTATTTAATATCATAGTTATTTTTAATAAAATGATTTTCTAAAACTAAAAGGTTCACTGTTCTTGGACTTGAGTAAGAAATTTTGATTAGACTTGTTGAATGTAAAATAGGAGTAAAATGAATCTTATGTGGATTAAGTTTTAGTCTTTTGTCCATATGATCTATTGGAATTGGGTGGTTCACACTGGAGAAATGCACAAAATTGTTTATTTTTTGGCAATTTTAGCGATGATTTAACTAATTATTTATTATGAATTTCTCTATTCGATGATAGAGTAGGTTTCCTAATTAGACGACCCAAACTATTTCTTTCATGAACATAGGGAACAAACACTTCTTCATTTTTAATTAAACAATTAATAGGATGTGTTGGTTCATTTAAGCTGTCTTAGATCAAACGTTATCTAAATAGCCTGTTCTATTGATTAGTAGCTTTTCTGAGTAGATGGGATTTGCGAAAGTAGATTGTTTCATTTCTCAAAGCATCATTAATTTGAGAACTCATTAATTTTAATTAATTTAGTTATCTTGTTTTGACTTTCCATTCCAATTTTAATGTTAAATACAAGAAAAATGATTGAGTTTACTATAAAAATAATGAATGTATAATTTAAGTTGGATATCATTTTACTTAATTTTTGTATAGATACTTACTCTCTTAACTGTTACTTCGATAACTGATTTAAGCTTCAGTTTTTAAATGTGAATATGACATTGGACTAAAGAATATCAATTTATTTATATACCAAGGCTGTCGAATAAAGACAGGCTATTTGATGGCTTTGGTTTCGGCATAATTAGTCACTGATATCTTACGAATTGGGATTCTTTCTGGTGAGTTTTTATAACTATTGATTTGAGATTCTATTATTAATGATACTTACTATTAGATACAGATATATCCTCATTGAGTTGGCTGGGTTTTCTTTGATGTGTGTAATTAGTTTGGTTTAATTTTTTTTTATGGTATGTCGTATCATATTCTTCATGGATAGGTTCAGTTACAAGTTTGGTGTGTTTTTGTTAGTTTTAATTAACAGCTTTACGAAGTTCACTTTGATAGATTACTATATCTTTATTCTTCTATTTAATTTATTGTTCATATTCTTAGATCATTTAAATTTATTATTCTCTTTCGATTACGAAATCATCAATTTTTTACTACAAGGTTTCTGTGTAGATTCTCAACTGTTATTCAATTCGAATATGTTAACGAACATCAGCTTCAAGTTTTTGAATCAAAGTCTCATATTGGGTCTGAGATTCGATTTATTATGTTTTTTCTTCTAATTCCACTTTGGTTTTAATTAGATAGATGACTATTTATTTGAAATAATTCATAATGATGATGGTGTCTACTTGACTGAGTGTTGATTTGTTATCATCAATGGGAATGACTTTTGATAAATAATCTTTTGAAGATTTGTCCAATTTCTAAGTGATTTCTATAAACATATCTACAATGGTGTTCGAGTGTTATGAGTATTTCTTAACATTCCTATAAGATTCTGTCATTTATTTGATGTTAAAATAGTTCTCTTTGCTATCCATTTAACTGATTAATTAATTATTATATAATTTTTATGTCTGAAAGGGAAGCCACATTAAAAGATATAAGCAAAAAGGCCATAGCAGATACAGAGAAATTAGCCACCGTCTAGAGATTCGGACTCTTTTCATCCCCTGTTCCCCTGGGTATGGGTGATAATAGTTACGACAATAAGCCAAGACGTTTTACTATTTGTGTTAATACTTAGCTGCTCGTAATGAATAAGGTAAGCCAATCACCTCTCCTGCAAACATGAAAGCCACAGCTCCTCAATCAGGCAAAATTAAGTCATCCTACTTCAGCTAACTAGGCTTTACGACCATTGGCGATAAATACATAGACCCTGAAAGAAAAATAAGGATTCAGGAATTGGAAGAAAATAAAAAATATGCCTCGGATGATAAAAAGAATTTTGTTCCTCCTTCTGGATACAAAGAGTTAGTTGGAGGAGTGTATCCACACTAAAATGATTATGAAATCCCAAAAGGCCCCAACAATCATAAAGATAAAGATGGCAGAGTTATAATTGGACCCAAAAATATCACCACAAATCCGGCATCTAAGAATTTGGGACATTTCCCAAAACACGAAAAGGATGAATACAATCGTTATAGACAATTTGAAAGGGAAAGAATCTTTAAAGAATAAAAAATGCTCAAAGATAAATAACCATTCAAAAGCACCATTTACACAACTGATAATTTCAGCACTGATAAGTAGGTCTTTGGAGAGACCAATTTACCTAAAGTAAACGTGTATATGAATGTAGCCAACCCAAGTCAAAGAATTTAAACCTAATATCATGAAACATGAGGCTCCCTTTAAACCTTCAAATCCAACTAAAAGTGGTGAGACTGGCTGTCTAAGCAAATATCCTCAATATAAGGGAGATCCTCTTAAACCTACCTAGAGAATAGACTTTGTCAAAGGAAAAGATCCCTTCAAGTAAATATCATAGTTAGAATAGACCCAATCATTTAATGGAAATGGTCAGACCCACTCCTAGCATTTCATGTTTTCCTCACAATCTTAAAAGAGAATTAAACAATAGAATGTTTTGAGTCATCATAAATTAACAATATATTTAATATCAAGAGGACTCTTTCATCTCATTTATCATTTCCACCATCGATGAAGTAGATATCGATAAATTTTGACTCAAAGGTGTATGAATTTTATAATTTGTTTATGAATTCTACATATTGATGAATGCAATACCTCCAATTGCTCAAAGGTCTATTAAATCTATTTCATAGCACTTGTTTTGGACTTTTCAAATCTTATCTCCTTAAATCAATTAAATTATTTTTCTAATTATTTATTATCATCTAGAATTAATAGTTATCAATTGTTAATTTTTTTATTTACTCATTCTTATATTCTAAATCTATTTCAATTTCTCTTACTCTATTCCTATATGCTTCTAATTATAAGTTCTATTGATTTATTTAATTATTTAACGAATCAATAATATTCTTAGCATTTTTCTCAATGGCATAAATCCTTTCTAATTCTAATTCTAAGGAAGTCATTCGCCGATTCAATTCCAGATATTTGGATTTCCAATCCTCCTAACTCAAATTATTCATCACTATTGAGGAACTTCTACCCTTTGGTACTTTTTGACGGACAGGTCCATTTATGCTCTTTTTTTGGAACCGATCTATTCTCATTACTATTTACAATATTCAAGAGCTGATTCTCCACTTAATTAGAATTCTTTCGTGTGATGTTCTGTTTCGGAGATAAGGATGTGCAGGACCTTTACATTTAAGTACACTTATCCTTTTTAAAATACTTACTCAAACTCTTCAGGGGTTGCATAATCGAGATTGGAATAACATTAGTATTCTAATTAATCTACTACAATTAAACTCTATATTGCATTCGTTAAATAATTATAAAACTCAATTTTAATAAAGCTCTGCATGCTCTTTAATATACACTCTCATCTAAATATGACAATTTCATCATACCACAGAAACTCTAATCTATTTACTTGTATACTAGCAAATTCAATATTATTTAGTGATCTCGCCGCCCTGTTAATTTTAATCCTACTTTCACTATCTCAAAATAATGAATCTTTTTATCTCCAAACCTTGGTATCAACAATTCCTCATACTCTTTGAAATCAAATTTAATAGATATTTGCACTTCGTCTTAATTGCATTTTTGTCTTAATTTCTTCATTGATTACTTTTCATATCTCATGACTCTGTGATCCTATACTTACTTCCCTTTAGTGTTATCATTACTGAACAACCTTAAGGTTAAAGAAAGAAATTATGAGAGAATATAATTATTTATAAATAATAATGGCAGATCAAAGAAATAGAA
The DNA here is from genome assembly GCA_905182995.1 of Paramecium octaurelia. Taxonomy (NCBI): domain Eukaryota; phylum Ciliophora; class Oligohymenophorea; order Peniculida; family Parameciidae; genus Paramecium; species Paramecium octaurelia. The sequence goes on from CAJJDP010000009.1 coordinate 816,007, forward strand.
CACCTGAAGATCTAATATATTACTTCTAATAAAATTACTTACATCAAATGCGTAGGAAAACACACTAAACTATACTATCATTCGAAATTCATAAGAACAAAATTAATAAATCACATTCTACTCACATTCAATAGCCAATCTCATCAGCATAGAATCTATTTGATGCCTATATCAAAGAAAGATAACAGAAACGGGAACTCAACTAAACGCTCATTAAACCTTAAAGCAAATCATAGAAATAGCTGAATTAGATTTTTATTAACAACCGATAGGTTATAAAACGAAATCGTATTGCATCAATATAACCATAACCAGATAAAAGTCTCGAATAGTTAATTTCAAGAAAAAAGAGTATACATTTTACAATTAATGATTCAAATTAAAATTAAAAAAGAACAATAGGTAGAAGTTTGATGTAAATAGAGAGAAGTGTGACTGGCTGATAAGACCTGGCAAAGTACATGTAGATCGCAAATAAATCAAATAAATTAGACATGAGACCATATTTAAAGAAACTCATCATCATTTAAATGGCTGGCAAATAGATAATGACCATGACACTGAATTCTGATCTTTATTATTATTATTAATATGAATTTGGTGAAGTGTTTTAATTATAAAATTATTATAGATTCTAACATTATTTTATAACTAATCTATGATATCTCTTAATTATTAATACTCTAATAAGGATATTTTAATTATAAGATGAAAGAAATTCCACATTCAGAAAATAAGCAAATACCATTATGGCTCATCAAGAGTCTTCAATTAATGGAACTATTAAAGATGCTGCGTGAAGAAGTCAACTCTTACGATGAGCAATCAAGGTTAACGTCAAAACCTAAAGGTAATGTCAATCAAATTTTAGATGATTTTATTGAACAATGCTTTGATAATGCCTCAAATGACATTAACTCTCCTTTCTCTTCGTTCTTAGAACAAACAGATTAAGATCATTACATAACAAAGAGAGGTAATGGCTGCTCTTTTTAAAATGGTCTTAAAGTTTTTAAGTGTAAAGAATGCTCTGAAGATTTCAGTACGCCATAAAGGTTAGGAAACCACACCTCGAAAAGGCATCTTAGTATTGAAAGAAAAAAGAAACAGATCAAAAAAAATTGAAAGTCATCTAAATTTTCCTTTTATATAATAATAAGATTTTAGATTTTTTTTTAATAATAATTTATTATTAGATTTCTTTATAAATACAATTAATAAAATCGTAACTGTGTAAGGTTAAGCTGTGGGCTCTGAACTCTATCCATTTTTAATATATAGAGTTCCTAAAATGGAATTGTGTGTAACATTTTTATTTAATATACTATTTATATATCATTATTATTTTGATGCTTTTCTCTTCTTTTTTGGAGCTTCTTATGGTTATTCTACTTCTTCTTCTTGGACTTCTTCTACAACCTTTTTAGATTTGGCTTTCTTTGACTTCTTATCCTTCTTGGTCAATTGTTTTTCACTTTCAAAATAGAGTCCCTCTCCTTTTAATTCAGTCAAGACTTCATCCATAATATCCGTATTTTTGTTCAATTCTCCTCCAGCAGTCAAGAACTTTAATCTTTGTTCCATTTGATCCTTCAACTTGACTCCAAACTTTTCAGTTGGTTAGATCAAGAAATGATCCAATCTTGAAGCAATAGCACACTTGTTGGCTAGATTTCTAGTAAAATTAAATGGGCATAAAATACCTAGAGATTTTTCCTTTATCAGTTCCATTAGCTCTTCCAATGTAAGTACTGTGATATAATAAACCATATTTAGGAGTATTTCCTCTAGTTTTCAAGGCTCTGAACAATGCTTTTTCAGCTCCTAAGATTTGGATGGTAGAAGCAGGATATTTAGCAAGATTAATCAATGATCCAGCATGAGCTATCAATTTGGCAGCTACATTTTCACCAATCAAAGCTGTGAGATTTGGTGCAATGGTAGTCATTTTATTCTTCAAATATTCTTGAATATTGTCTCTGAATTCAAATTGATTGAGTACTCTAATACANTATCTCTTAATTATTAATACTCTAATAAGGATATTTTAATTATAAGATGAAAGAAATTCCACATTCAGAAAATAAGCAAATACCATTATGGCTCATCAAGAGTCTTCAATTAATGGAACTATTAAAGATGCTGCGTGAAGAAGTCAACTCTTACGATGAGCAATCAAGGTTAACGTCAAAACCTAAAGGTAATGTCAATCAAATTTTAGATGATTTTATTGAACAATGCTTTGATAATGCCTCAAATGACATTAACTCTCCTTTCTCTTCGTTCTTAGAACAAACAGATTAAGATCATTACATAACAAAGAGAGGTAATGGCTGCTCTTTTTAAAATGGTCTTAAAGTTTTTAAGTGTAAAGAATGCTCTGAAGATTTCAGTACGCCATAAAGGTTAGGAAACCACACCTCGAAAAGGCATCTTAGTATTGAAAGAAAAAAGAAACAGATCAAAAAAAATTGAAAGTCATCTAAATTTTCCTTTTATATAATAATAAGATTTTAGATTTTTTTTTAATAATAATTTATTATTAGATTTCTTTATAAATACAATTAATAAAATCGTAACTGTGTAAGGTTAAGCTGTGGGCTCTGAACTCTATCCATTTTTAATATATAGAGTTCCTAAAATGGAATTGTGTGTAACATTTTTATTTAATATACTATTTATATATCATTATTATTTTGATGCTTTTCTCTTCTTTTTTGGAGCTTCTTATGGTTATTCTACTTCTTCTTCTTGGACTTCTTCTACAACCTTTTTAGATTTGGCTTTCTTTGACTTCTTATCCTTCTTGGTCAATTGTTTTTCACTTTCAAAATAGAGTCCCTCTCCTTTTAATTCAGTCAAGACTTCATCCATAATATCCGTATTTTTGTTCAATTCTCCTCCAGCAGTCAAGAACTTTAATCTTTGTTCCATTTGATCCTTCAACTTGACTCCAAACTTTTCAGTTGGTTAGATCAAGAAATGATCCAATCTTGAAGCAATAGCACACTTGTTGGCTAGATTTCTAGTAAAATTAAATGGGCATAAAATACCTAGAGATTTTTCCTTTATCAGTTCCATTAGCTCTTCCAATGTAAGTACTGTGATATAATAAACCATATTTAGGAGTATTTCCTCTAGTTTTCAAGGCTCTGAACAATGCTTTTTCAGCTCCTAAGATTTGGATGGTAGAAGCAGGATATTTAGCAAGATTAATCAATGATCCAGCATGAGCTATCAATTTGGCAGCTACATTTTCACCAATCAAAGCTGTGAGATTTGGTGCAATGGTAGTCATTTTATTCTTCAAATATTCTTGAATATTGTCTCTGAATTCAAATTGATTGAGTACTCTAATACATAGATCTTTTAGAGTAGACAAATCTATTTCTGAGATGTCTTAACCCATGGATATCTTGGCTGCTTCTACAATTTGTTTAGCCAATTCAGCATCTGTTGTGAGTTCTTCGATAGCTTCCAAAGCTTCATCATTGATATTCTTCTTGTCTCCATAGGTATCAACAATTCTGGTGAAGACTCTATTGTCTGTGACAATCTTGGCCAATTCTGGGAAATGCCATGAGTACCATTCTTTGATTCTCATACTTAATGTGTTTAGATCTTTATCCAATTATTCAATGATGCTGATAGCCTAAGTTACATGTTTGTCTTCTCTGTTGATATCCAATTTCACCTTGTTTCTGGATACTTGATGTGCCAAACCGAGTTAGGCTTAAATGTAATCTCTTTCTTTGAAATCTTCATTTCTCAAGAAATCAACGAAGTGTGTTCTAATACCTCTGAACACTTGGGCTGTGGCTTCGTTCATTTTACTCTTCAAATTCAAATATTATTGGAGTCCAGCAGCCAGACCTTTGTCACATATTGCAATTTAGAAACTAGTATAAATTAGTGGGATTACTTGCTCTTCTTTCCAACAGGAGGGAGATTGGTTGATAAGAAATCGACCAACTCTTATGTAACGGTGCCTGTGTGGATTGCTAAGGCATTGTTCAATGCGATTTCAGCAGAAATAAAAGGTTGAAATGCCTGAATAAGGAATGATGATTACTTTCAAGTGACATACTTCTGCGAATTAAGCAAAGTCAGAGAATTGCTTTTGAATCTATTTCGATTTGACATTTGTTTCATCGACAGTATCACATTAAAATAAGGCTAAACCAGCTGCTGCCTCAAATAAATAAAATGTGCTCATAATTAAATATTTAATTTAATGTCAATCTATTAGTAACTTTAAATTAAAATAAAAAACCATTCTCAACAACATTGCTTCTTGGGTTTATTCTCATCTGGTTTCGCGGATTAAGCATTTTGAATCGTTATTGGCTCAGAAGTTAACTTTATACTGGCTCTCTTCTGATATTCCTTCCCTTGATTGTCAATGCCCACATAAATCTCTAAAATCAATTCTCACTCATACTTTCAAGCAACATCGAAAATGCCTTGCCCACATTTGCTGCTTTCAAGGCCGATGTCTCCAAAAATGCCATGTTATGTTATAGTGCCTTCTGCATGCCATCCTCACTTCTCACAACCTAATTGAAATTATTACCATACTCTTTTACTCTCTAAATCAGACTTAGTCCCTATCAACATCATCACCAAATTGCTGTCACCGTGTTCTCTCAGCTCCTCTATCCATTTCTCCACATTCAAAAAAGATTATTCCTTAGTAATGTCATAGCAGATCATAGCTCCCAAGGCACCTCTATAATATCCATAAGTTATTGCTCGAAATCTCTATTTACACTATAAATACTTCTCTTGTCCTGCAGTGTCCCAAACCTAGGCCTTTATCGTTTTTCCCATTATATCAATGTTGCGACAGAAGAATTCAACTCCCACTGTTGGTTTACTGTCATCCAGGAATTTTTGTTATGCGAAGCGATTCACCAAATTCGTTTTGCCCACTCCCGAATCCCCAACGATAATTATTTTCATCAAAATATCGTAATCTTCTTCATCGTACATTTTCTATATGATTTTTATTTTTAAATCTTTAAACAACTTTATATCGCTATCCTCTACTCATATAAACATGGGATACTTAACAAAAAAATTAATAAATATATATATCAGCATTAGCATGGAAATGTTTTGCAGCATACTTGTTTCAGAACAGGTCTGTATATTATCATCATTGTCATATTCATGAGTTAATTAAATACTAATTATAATGTAAACACATTTAAATTAATTATGGGATTTATCTCGAACATTTTGGATGCCATTGCTTTAATCCTTTTTCTAATGAAATCATCTTTATCAAATAATTCATTTACTTTCTAGTATTATAATAGAATTCATCATAAAATTAATAATCTCTAATAAATGCATTAATAGATGTTGTAAATTTATTATCACAATATATTTATGTATCATAAATGGCATTCTTCTATTAATTATTATTTATGATCTCGTCCCAAATACACTATTTAATTGAATCACAACCAAAAATTTGGTTGAATTATATCACCAATTTATGTAAGAGATTGGATAGTATTAGAAACCTATTGAATTACTAGAATTTAATATAAATTAATATTTTATCATATGGTTAAGTTAAATACGTTGATTAAAATTTGAGATAAAATTTCGAGGGTTTATTATTATTTAAATTTGTAAATGGCATTGATTAATATCACCAACATCGTTTTCGATTAAGACACAGCACTGTTTAACACTCCAATTCAGATGTAAATTACTTTCGACGTGATGAGACAATTGGATGAGGAAATTGAGTGGAAGTATTAGATTATCAAAACTTAGACTTATTTACATCGGATCCCCAAATAGCGATAAATATGATCAAGTACTTGAATAGTTTTCCATGCCTCCTCTACAATAAGGAACTATGTAATTTACTCTAATGAGTTCTGGTCCAAATTTTGAGCTGATTCCTAGTAAAGATGATTTATTTGGCGCTAGTGCCATTATCCTAAGTGTTAAGTATAGAAAGCAGGAATTCTTTAGAGTAATTATTTTGGTCTCTAAAGTGACTAGGTTGGATATTATGTGTATAATACTTACTTGGAACCAGAATTAATCGAAAATGACCCTCCTCAAGTGCTCATTGATAGGGTATACAGACAAATCAATACGTCTGCACCCAGAGTTACGAGAATCAATATTGATTGGGAGGGTTAAATGGTTCAATTGTATGTCAATCCTCAATAAAACAACCAATCCTTCATGTTCCAATAATAACCAATTTTTAATGATATTACTAATACTCCTGATTACTTACAACAAAGCATAGCAGATAAAATACAATAACCACAACAACAATAACAATAATATTCTGGCGGACTTAATAATAACTAATACACTGATCTTTAAAGCATATTTTGATTGATATATTTTTATTTATTATTTAATATATAAGTCCGATTGAATTCTAGAATCAGGATATGAATAGTAATCAACATAATTTAATCATAATCAATTAAACTACATATGAAATTAATGGGTCCTAATTGGAATCCTACAAAATCACTATCTGGTCCTTCTCGAACAATTCACACTCTTAACTCACTCTCACATGCATAGTAGTCCTTTAATTCCGAATTACTGTAGTCCCATTCTAACCATTCTATACCAAAAACAATTTCAAAAAATTGGGCTTATCTTCTTAATCTTATTATAAATTTTCCATTGAAATGATTTAAGAAGATATAAATTGGGTATCAGGAATGAAAATATTTTTAGTGGAATGCTAATATTGAAGAGAATTTCTGATTTCTAGACTACAATGCTTATTTTTAGATAAGGTATATATTTTAACTTCCTTCATCATTTATTAGAGTTTAAGAAATTACATCCTCTAAAAATGAAACACGTTTTTGTGAGAGTCAGCCTCTTCCATCTGTATTTTAAATTTGTATTCACTCTTCAAATGTCTGGGGTATTAATCAAATATTTCTTTAACAAGTTTAGGGGCTTTAAGTTTTAATACTATTTGTATTTCGTAGATTGATTCTAATCATAATCAGAATTATGTACACTGGAATGATTATTTCCTTGAGAAGTTCGGAATTACTACTGTTTTAAGAATCTCTAATGATTACAATTCCAGTTCGTGAAGTTGATTATTTATCCTAACTAACTCTTCTATGCTCTACACCAGTTCCTTATAATTGCTACTCTTACTATAGAAGTAACCGTTTATTCTTAAAGAAATAAGAAACAAATTAATTACAAAGTAGGATGGGAAGGCAACGATTGTAATAGTGATTCACTTTAGTGTAAATAATCCTTGCATTGCATTATCAGTTGTTTCTGTTCATTCGTATATAAATCTTCCTGTATATTATTAAAGTATTCAACTTGTTCCAAAGATTGACCCACTTAACAAATTAGTTATGCAAGTTCATTTGATTTCTTATCAAAAACGTCCTTAGCTTTAAAGAAAAGTTATCCTTCATGAATAACTGATTTTATTATACTCGGAACCATAGTTATCATCTCAATACTCCTAATTGTTATTTATTTAATTAAATTTTCAGATTATTAGAATCAAGATCTTCATAATTGGTTCTGATATTATTACTATCAAAAGCATTCTTTTCCTTTAAGCTAAACCTTTTCCACATTAAAAAATCCATATAAAAAGGCATTTGGAGAATTACCGACTAAATTTAGCTTCACATTTTATGAGATTTCATAAATTCAAATAGGCCCAATATATATGTAATAAACTCTTTTGCAATTTCCCTTAAATTTCTATGAGTCAGCTATACAAATAATCAATAATTATATACAATAAAATAAGTTCAAAATTTAAAACATCAATAATCTAAATTCTTGAAACCAAATTTTATTATTCCAACTGCAACTCAAGATTAGAAATTTTTATTTAAATATTGATCTATGTATTATAGATTTAGAATTTTTAAATATTTTGATATTATCTATCATATATAGATATATAGATATATTAAATTTAGTTTAATGTATTAAATATATTGTTATAAAGTGAAATAGAGTTTATTGGCAACATAACTTATGATTTATAACATTTCATTTTGGGAATATCAAGCCAGGACAATTTTTATATTCTCTTAATTTCATTCTGACATCTTTGTTACTAAATCTCAATGTTTTCAAGATGGGAATTAAGTTTAAGAGTATTGAATCTGATTGTTCACCTTTCCAAGTCTAAATTTGTATTCCATTTTCTGGTTGCAAACTAAAACATTCAGGAGTATTATCAATAATAATTGTTCTTGATAAGAGTCTTCCTAATTTCCTGAGATCTTTACCATAGAAATCTTAATAAATATTAGTATGCTATCTAAAAAGAAGATGAGTAAAGTATTTTTTAATAGTAAGCTGACTTAAGATTCTATTAGCATATGATTCTAACCCTGCAGTGAACAAAATCAGTTAGTATAACCTACTCATTTATTTTAAAAAAGTTAATAAGAATGGACGCTGATGAACCTTGTCACCATCATAATAAATTAAGGTTTCATCCATATCTAAGACAAGTGTATAAGATTCAAAATTGGTTGGTATGTGATAGCTATTTAAATTAGGAGTTAGTAAAAGAGATAGTATTTTGTTGATAATTATTTTGGAGTATATTGGAAAGGTTTGTTGATTCTATTTCAATCTAAGATACTCAAGTAACTGAATTCTAAGTACCGTAGTGTCGATGTGGCTATAAAATGATTGGTATAAACATACTTTTGTATTATATTGGATGTAATTTAATCTAAAGAGAACTAAACTTATTATAATTTCTAACATGGTTCTTCGTTTTGCTGAATGCATTTCATCCACATTTAGTGATGTGTAGTAATCGTTCTAATATATCTAAACTTGTAACTGTAGCGCAAGGAAACAGTTAAATCATGTTTGATTAAATAACTTAGAATTATGGCCAAAATCTCTGATTGAATGTTAACCCGAATATCAGTTGACTCTGCATCATCCTACTTAATCATGGTAATTTACGGGAATATTTAATAGAGAAGTGAGATCTCCATATTTAGGGTCCTTAAAAAATGACAACAGCAATAGTGATCTTTTATTGAGTTAGATGGAAGAACTTTTACTAATTTTTATTGAATCATGTTGTTCGGAGGTGTTTGATCGATTAATTTTGTGTATTCGAGGTAATTGATAACTATGTATCCTTCTTCGTATTATCATTATTAGAGAAATTAATTGACAGAAAATAATAAATTGATAAACATCAATGTAATAGCAAAAATTCATTTAATTATAAGGACAGTTGTTAAAGAATAATATTATTATAAGTAATCAGTGTGTTTGAATAATGGCAGAGTTTCTTATCAATACAATGTTAAAATATCTGAAAAGCAATCTGATATTGGATAATCTCTAGATTCACAGTCTTAGGTGTAGAATACCAAAATATCTTAAAGTATACTCTCTATAGAATAGTAGATTGTGCAAGATGAAGAAGACAAATTGTTAAGATGATGATATTAGGATTGATAAAGTTAGAACAAGCAAATAGTTGCAATAGGATCTTGAAATTATTTGGTGTCCAAGTAGGTTGCCAGTGAGCATTAAAGAGAAATACAGCAAAAGATTAAGATGAAAAGATAAAATAATAAATATGTCTCATGACTAATAAAAAAAAATATATGGTTATTTATGTAAAAATAAATAATTCAAATTATTAAGAAAGCTCTCATAAAATTAATGGGAACATAAGTTTCCATTAAAGCGAAAGATTCTCCAATAGATGTGAATTTAATAGATTATTGGAGTATACACAGATAGATATCCAAATGTTTAAATTGAATAAAATATTCTAGTGAATTAAGATATTCTTTTTTTATTTAATTCAAACTGGAGGAAGGGGCAATTTAATTATTTGGATTTCCATAATTGTTGACGTAGTATTCTTTTATTTTTTGGTTGCTTAAGATACAAAGGTCAGTCAATTTATTTATTTAATTGTGAATATATTAGAATATAATCAGAGATTTGATTAAATAAAATAAACAGAAAACTACTACTCCTGTCCATTATAGTTTTGTACTTAGATGTATTTCAGTGGATTGTTTTTGGAATTAGTTTAATTAAATTATTTATGTTTAACACATTTCTGGAACAGTCTTAAACATATTATTTATATAGAATTATATGAAAAAAGTATTAATTTTAATATATGGACAAATTGGAATTTTCTATTGTTTGGGGAGTACCATCTAAGGTCATTTATTAAGCTCTTCTTGATCCATTTGAGATTATGCAATACACAAGAGCACCTGCTGTTGTTGAACCAAAAGAAGGAGGATAATATAAAATAATGGAAGGACGTATTGAGGGCGTGTTCAATAAATTAGTATGCTTCGATTAGATTATTAGGTTGAAAATCAAGAAATATAAATGACATGGAAATTCAACAATTGGAAACAACACTCAAATGTTACCCTCAGACTGATTGAAAGGGAAGATAGTTGTGAATTAAAAATCATATAAACCAATTTCCCTAATGATGTTGATAAGGTTAAGTTGGAAGATGGATGGAAAAATTAAATATTCATTCCCATGAGCAAGATCAGAGGTTATCCTATTGAAGATGATGATTGATCATTTTTGAATGCTGTTCAAGTCATTTATTTAATTATAATTTCAAAAATGCGAAGATAAGGTACCGCCTTCTCCATCAAAAGTGATTCCATCAATTTTAAGCTTCGGACTCTAGGGATTACAAGGAGTGTTTTGAAAATTCTAAGGTTATTTACTAATCAAATTCATTTTCTGGGTATTTCTCTCAGCAAAGGTCTTCAAAGGTGAAGTCACTTTTAAATTCGACATCTAATCCCATATAATACCGTTAAAAAATGAGTGTCGTTTTAATTCAGCATATCCATCTCCCTAATTATTAATATAGGTTTTGTACCTTCACTCCTAACCTCTCAGTTGGATTGGTTTACAAGATCTATTTTATTAGATCCACACTTTGCGGAGACATCTTTTCTGGATATATGGGTTGATTTTCAATAATTTTCTGTGAGATTACTTTGAAATCATTATTCGAATCTCGAAAGGGAGTGAAACCGTTAATCATCTCATAAATTAATATTCCCAAAGTCCAAATGTCTACTTCATACGAATGTCCTGATTTATTCACGATTTCTGGGGCAAGATATTCTGCAGTTCCAGCAACCTATACAATGATTTAATATTTATTTATTTACAGTATATGATTTCTCTCCGTTTTCCCTTCTCATGGTAGCTAATCCAAAATCTGTCAATTTTACGTGTCCAGTAGTTGTCAGCAACAAGTTTTCTGGTTTTAAATCTCTATATATCACTTTTAATTTTGTATTTAAGTATTCAAGAGCCAACACTACCTCTGCAGCCACAAATTTCACTACATTTTCTGGCAATCCTGTTTTCACTTGACTCAATATCTTGTAGAATTCACCACCTGCTATGTATTCCATTACAAAATAAATATGGGAATTTGTTTGAAATGCATATTTTAATCGAACAATAAAAGGGTGCTTGCTCTGCTTTAAAACATTTCTCTCTAAAACTGTATTGTTTTGTAACTTGTTTTTGAATATCTTCTCTTTCTCTATCTGTTTCATTGCATATATTTTATTTGTCGTTTTTTCTCTCACTTTATACACAATTCCAAATGCTCCCTATGATACCATTTTATAATACATATCCTAGTTTATCAATTTTTACGAAATCTTCCCTATTTATCTACCCTTTTGATTTTGGTACTGTCAATGCATTGCTACTTGTAACTAAGTTTTGGCTGGATTGCATAGGTTGGGTAGCCTTTAGCTTTGTCTATTCAACTTCCTCATTTAGAATGTTGGCAATTGAGCTTTTCTCTGAATGTGCATCACCCTTAGGACAACAATTACCCATAAATATTTAATTATAGTATCAATTCAGTTTCCTTATATTTATAGCTATAATTATACGATTGCATCTTCAGGATCAGCAGATACGATCTATTTCCTTCAGCCAAGTAAAATTACAAGATTTATTTGATTAGGGTTTAAACTGTAACAGGCTTTGTTGATAGTTAAAATTAATAGAATGGATAATTCATTTCAGTCATCAATTTATAGTTCAATTTTTGGATAATTATACTTAAAATTACTCAATTAGAGAGCTTACAAGTTGTGATCTCCAGAACATATATTTGTATATCAAACTATAATGAACTTTTCAAAAAATAATATTTATTGTTATGTGTCTCTAATTGGTGATAAATTTTACAACTTATTTAGTATTAAGAAACTCGAAATATTAAACTTAGTAATCTAAATGTATTGCAGATGCAATATATATAAAAGAAATCTAGAACATTTAATAAAATTGTATCTAAAGTCCTTATATGAAAATGCTCTATAATTTAACACACATTATGTTCCTATTAATTAACCTTTCTATTTTTTAAAATAATAAGAAGTTGTGTTATATTGAGAAAATAACTATTAGCAAACGACATAGTAATTTCATAAGGATTTAAAAAATAATTTTCAAAAGCTTAAATTTAGTCTCAAACTTCATTCAGAATCTGAAATTGAATTCCCAGATTAGATACATATGATCTTGCTTACAATATCTTTGATTTCTTTTAATGATAAATATATATCTATAATGTCTGAAACTGCAATACACTCAAATGACTCAATGTTTAAAGACTGCGATATTATAGATTAGAAAATTTCATATAGATATTTAATCATATGACTACATTTAATTATCGTAGATTCAAAATCATTTTTTTGGCTTTTTTTCTTTTTTTATAGGTTCAAGAGGTCTAAGTCCTTCTTACCATTGGACAGTGGACATCTTGATTGCAGGAACAAACATATGTTTAACATTTTGTAGATTTTTTTCATGAAACTTCATTTAATAAGAAGGGTAATTTGAATCAGAATCAAAAGCTTTCATAATGAAATTAAATGATTACCATTATAAGTTAGTTTAGCAAGTTTCCCTCCACTCATGCTCATTGATTTCTTTTTCTAGATCTCCTCCTTATAATTTGGCAGGAATTCTGGGAAAGCATCTTTACGTTACGTTTTTGGGACGGTAGTCCAATTACGTTCTTTGTCAAGAAGACTTTAATCAGTTTTAGCATAAGATCTTAAACCGGTTTCAAACTCTGCTTAACTGAGATGAGGAGTGGGACCAATTCTACCTTTAAGAAGGTGAAGGACGGGAGTAGAATTGCCCTTATACTTTACATCCCTGGAGAGGTGTTTGTCCTTTTAAGACTCTATCTTTTGATCCCCTCTTGAGAAGGTTTGATTGGGAATTCTTGCCAATTTTGCTGTCATTTCTGCCTAAAGTCAAGATAGAGAATCTACATGATCAATATTTCTTAATTAGAGCACAAATTCAATATCTTTTTCAGTGATATAGGGCTCGCCTAAAAAATGGCTATAGTAGTTAACATTTCTGGGAATGCCATGTCTTTCTGGTGGTTTGATAGTTTGAGATTTCTCTGGTTTTGGAATGGCTGTTTAGGAAGTACTCTTAGGTAATTGCTATTTCATTTATTATATTAATTTAATTATTCAATTTTCTTTGATATTTAATCATACCTTAAGGAGAATGGGATTGGAAGGATATCAATGAAAAGGATCGCGGATGCCATGATATTTCACTTATAGTTGATGAATATATATTTATATATATAAATTATTTTTGAAAGTTAGAACTTAAATGGGATCATGCTGCACTAGTTCTTAAGGACAGGAAAAGAATTGTCAGATCATCTTATAAACATAAATACAAAATACTATCATTTCTGAGTATGATCTTAAATATCATAAACAAATTCAATTCATCTAGGGTAGGATTGCCAGTTATATTTTAGCATGTGCTAGAGGATTTCTGGTGAGGAAAAGATATTAGAGTCTTATTCAGAAGTTGCGAAAATAGAAAATGGTAAAAAAAGAATAAAACCACTATTCTAATGAGTTAAGTTTCAAGGACTCCTCACCCTTCCAAGACACCAAAATCACTCATATGCCTAAAAGTCAACATCAACAAGTCTATAGGGTGAAGAAATTAGCAAAAGTACCTGAGTATTTAAGCAATAGAGTAAACAAGGTAATATGACATTTTATTTTAATTGAAAGATTCTGTAATTATATACAACATTTTAATATGACAGTGAAGAAGACAATAAATTTAATTTTCCAATATATTAACTTGATGATGGTTGCATTTACCACGGATAGTGGAAGAATGGGTAAGCAAACTATTTATTCAGTCATAGACATGGATGCGGAAAGTAATATTGGTTAAATGGGACATTTTACGAAGGATATTGGGCATTCAATATGTTTGATGGTCGTGGTAGATTGGTTCATAGTGATGGCAACATTTATGAAGGAGAATTTAAAAATGATAAAGCTTCTGGTGAAGTAAATAAATCATTCATTTCTAGGGGATATATTACAGTATTGATGGATTGAAATACGTAGGACAATGGGAAAATAATGTATAAAATGGACACGGAATGGAAATATGGCATGATGGCACTACTTATGATGGAGAATATAAAAATGGACTAAAAAATGGATAGGGAGTATTCAAATGGTCAGATGGGTCAATGTATACAGGATAACTCATCGATGGCAATCTTGAAGGAATCGGATAATTAAAATGGGATGATGGTAGAGTCTATGAGGGATCTTGGAAGAATAATTGTATGCATGGACATGGAGTACAAAACATCTTATCATATTTAGTAATTTAAATGGCCAGATGGGAGGAAATACGAAGGACAATACAATAATGGAATTAAAGAGGGAGTGGGATAATTTGAATGGCCTGATGGTAGAGTAATAATTATATCTTTAATTTTAGCTGTATAAAGGAGAATGGTTGAATAACAAATAACATGGTATAGGTATTTATTTAGGATACAATGGAATCGAAAAAGAAGGAGAATGGTCTGATGGAAAACTTGTCAGATGGAATAAAGGTAAAGCAAGAATGTCAATAATTTGATGTTTATAAATTAACTAACTTTCTCAAATTTTCTTATTTTATATTAAATAATAATTTCAAACTTAAATGAATCGATATCAAATTTAAAATTATTAAATTCACAATCTTAATTTTGATAAATTAGATTTATTTACTGAAATTGGTTCCATGTTAATCTCTTCTTTGATCTTAATTAGCTCCTATGAATTACTACTTTAATTATTGCCTCCAACTGTCATATCAAAGTTTGGGTATTGTTCTTAATCAGGAGTTAAATTAGTTTTCTTATTTTTGATTTTCTTTTGTGATTATTACGCAAATTAAGATTCTGCAATCAAATCATAAATATTGAGTCTGCTTTCTTCTGGAATTGGTCTTGTTTCAATGACTAAGATTAATTTGAGTTCATACTTTAAAGATTATCTTGAGGTGTAACTCTAGTAGTGTTTAAAGTACGATAGACTGATATTTTGATATAGAATGCAATTGAAAGAAAACCTATTAGAATGGCAACAACAGTAAATATAATACCTATAATATTGTTGCCAGTCATCATTATGATCACAGCACCTGTGTAAATAAAGATAATAATTAGAATTAGCATCTGTTCTATTAAATTATACCACTTAACAAAGCAAGGCTCCATTTTGAAGTGAAAACCAAGGACAATTACTAGGATTCCAATTGAGAATAGCATCTAATATTCAAATGAACTATCAAAAGTATTGAAAAATGAGCTTAAACCCATAATCAATAGTTTTGCTTAGACATATATTATTATGTAGGTGGATTTATACTTCAAATCTAATGAATGATCACTGAATTAAAAAGTAGGTTGCAAATAGGTGGAGAGAGGATAGTAGATCCCTACTCCAATCAATCCAAAACCCATATAGATGTAATGATTGGTTGACAGACATTCAATAGATGTGTTTCTAGCAAATTTATATGGCAAATCACCGTAATCACAAATGTAGGCATCCATGAATGTTCTCATTACAGTCATAAAGAAACCACTCAAAATTGAGATAACTCTTGGGAGAATGAATTGAATATGAGGGAATCTTGCCAAATTACCATTTTCATCTTATCCAAAGGTATTCTTTTGCACAGCATTTAAACTCAGAGATCCCAACAGTCCATATAGTATGGCTATTCCTAAAGAGAAATAGAAAAAGAAGTCATAACTATCATAGAATGCTGATCCACTGATTGTATCTGATCCGGAGATGGAAGTACTCCCAAACCACCCTACTTAAGGGTTGTAAGCTACACTTGCTAGACTATACATATCATAGAGTTTAAAAATCAAAGCAAGTATGTTACTGGAGGTAGGTTTGAATTCAATGGATTTCTGCTATTAATTAGCTAAGTTATTTTCATATTCTTCAGTTGCTTCAAATAATGTATCGATGGTCAATTTAGCAACTAGTTTCCAATCAGGCATTCTTTATCTTTTGTGATCAAGGGTTGCATTTTTGTCAACTTTTGGTTTTGGTTATGCAGCAGCTAAATTAGGAAAGTATTTCTCAACAAGATTCACTCTTAACCAGTTATTGCATGAATAACAACATCTCTTATAACATGGTAATTTGAATGCATAATCTTATTCAATTTAATATTTGCTTTAATCATATTACTGTTCTTTCTATTTTTTGGTTAGTTTTGCAACTTTGTTTTCAGAATTATTCTAGTAGATTCTAGATTGATTGCTGATTTCATCTTGGTATGCTTACTTAACTTTAATCGCATCAAATTTCGAGAATTCTGCTTAAACAGCATTTGAAATGAAATTCTATCTTTCGAAAGGATTGGTTTTGAGTTTATTAGTTTGTAATACCTTCTTATTTTAGTATTTGAAATTTATCATTAAAGATTTCATCGAAGTTATGAGTTATGGATATATGTGGTCAAGCACTAACTATTTCAGATTATCAAATTGATCTCCGTCGTAATCTTTGATCATCCCTTTGATCAAACCAGCAAATTATACTTCATTTAAACTATAGGTCTAATTTATCCAGATAGTCTTGGCATATTTTTCATAGTCTATTAAATCAAAATGCAATTCAGTCAATCTACAGAATTACTGTAAGTCAGCAAAACAAATAGAGGGTTCCAAACCTTATTCATTATTAGCAAATTCCATGAATACTTCATGCATGAATTCTGCAATCATTTGATCTGATGATTATAATGAAAAGTACTGATCTGATGATTTGATATTCCCTAATGCTTTATCATTTAATTTTTTGATTTGAATTTAATTTAGACTGTCTGTTTTTTCGCTTTTTATTTCTTAGACTGGCTTGTACTTCTATTTATAAAGGAGTTGTTTATCTTCAGGCTGACACTCTATCTTCCTTAGAAGTGTATCACTTTCATCAGCAATCCTATAAAAAGAGCTGAACTGCGGAATAAGATCATTCATTATTTGTCCAGCATCTTCATCCATGTTTAAGATATCTCTAAGTTTTATAATCTCAACATTTTTTTGGTTTTCTAATTAATTCATTTCCTCTAGACCACATCTGCAACACAAACAGTCCATTAAATACTTTTTGCACCCTGTTAATTCCTATTCTTTAACAATATTCTTCTATTTATCCAACAATTCCTATTCCAATAAAGTAAGATATTCTTGATATACATTCTTACTTACCAACTTGTGATCATACTCCAAGTCAGGTCCATCATATTTTATTACATTTATGGGTTCTCCTTGGATCAGATTTTCTGTCAATATCTATTTCAATTCTCTAAAATCCTATTATTTCTATTTCTTTTTTTAACCCTTATTCTTTATAGCATTTAATTTGGTATAAATGATTTGCAACTTATTTAAATATTTCATATACAGTATCCCGACAACACTTAAATCACTAAGAACATGATTCTCTTTGAGTAATTCCAATACCTTCTTCAAAATTTCTCTTTTCTTTCTTTCAAATTCCTCTCTATTCAATAGCAAAGACAAAAACAATGATGTCCCTGTCACTCCAATCATACATACAAATAACCCTAATCCAACTGCTCCCTATGCAAAAAATTAGAATGTTGAGTCTGCATTATTAAAAAACACTGCCAATGTAGGCACTATCACTCCAAACGGGAAAATAACACAACACCACAATAATGAACTAACAAAAGGTTGAAAGAAATCCTCAAATGAAATTGATTGATTTTTAATTGTCACAAGGAATTTGTAAATTAGAAAGCACACTGGAACTCCAATTGACAATGCCTCGAATAAGATAGAAGCTCTCTCATCTGATATTAATAGAGATATCGGAATGAACAAACACAATGGTACCAAAATACCACAACAAACAGCTGTATTTTAATAAAATCGTTTCTAAATTCTCTTTCTATTCTTTTATTATTCTAGTTTTTATAATTCCTTTATGTCTTAAGCAAATTCATATGTTAATTCTAATGATCGATGTCCAAGGGCTATATTGATAAGTACAAATAATAGTGGTGTAATGACCATTATGGCAAACATAGTTGCACCTTCTGTGACTGTTGCTGTGTTATTTTGATCAAATATATACCAAAAGAAATAACTTATTATAAAGTAAGACAATAAAAAACAAACTGAATTTATGCAAAATGCTAAATCAGTTAGATTGTAGTACTTGAATTCATCAAAAGTTGGAATTATTTGGTCAGCTAATTCCTTGGCTCTTTTTATAGCTTTGAGGGATTGGAAGAAAAAATATAGTAATACTAATAATAGCACTATCATCCCTATTACGATGAAAACATATGCAATTATCTACAAGGACGAGTATTGATAAAGATTATATAGAGGTAAAAATACTCCAATTGGAATTGCAATGAAAAAACAGACGAATCCTAATGAATTAATGAACAATCTCCTTTTATCTAATCCCATCAATGTTAAAGACAACCAAAGAATATTCACAAACAATGGACAGTAATACAAAATTTCAGTGAAGTTGGTTATGTCCTTTTCGTATTCCAAATAATCACCCAATTTCAAAAATCCAAATATTATTGGAGCTCCTATTACTAAAGGCACCATTAGATATGTGTATTATGGCTTCCTATCGCTTACTGATATGAAGACCCCCAAAAATAAATACAATGGAATTATTATCAATTCTAAAGACAAAGTAATTATGGCTGTGTAATCCACTATTGATTATTTCAACTCAGAAGCCAACAAAATATAAAATATAATTTCCATAGTGATGTATACTGCCCCAATAGAGTAGATTACCAACTTAGAAATAAAAGTAGTTATCTAAACTAATTTTTGGGATTACTATTATTCTTCCTTTTAAATTTGTTATTTCAATATTTTTACTTTTACCCTATCCAAAGCGATTTTGATAATGCCTGCAGGCCAGTCGAACAACCTTGTATTTATCATAAAGTATGAAAAGGCTATCGACACAAATATTGGAATGTATAAGGAATTTATGATGTAGTTGATCACTTTCTCAGCTGTTATAACATCCAAGCCAATCACATACGTAAATATTAAAAATCCTAACAAGTAGATGATAAACAAGCACCATCCACTTGAAAATATTGCTCCCATCAATTAATTGTACATAGTTTCCACTATCTGTTGAAGCACAGAAACAACAATGCCATTCAAAATAGAAATTATAAATGCACTTAAAAATAAAACCATATCATAATTAATTGCACTATTATTTACATCGAATACATCTAAATATACATAGAATAAATAGAACCCTGGGAATAAGCATCCAAAAATAAATAATAATAGTAGGATTATTTAATTCTTTATTACTATTATCCTATCTATATACTAAATTAATTTACGCTAATGCGAAACTTGTAATCATAATACCAAATTCAGGTAGTTATTAAACAATATTTAATTTAGTTGAATTCTTAACGATCATATCATCCGATTTCAAAGACTAATCATAGTTAAACTAAGTCATACAATCACACTAGCTAAATATGTAAAATATATGCTCATATAAACAATAATTGTCAACATATGGTAAAATGATATCTAAAACATATTATCTAAAAATGAGCAATTTTTATTGAACTATTATTCATAATAGAGTATTTTTTGTCTAAAGCTTTCCAAAGTCTAATTGGATAAGGGTTTTCTTTGCTTTTCATCGAGTAATTCTAATAATTCTGCAATTTATGGATGATCAGGTCCTTAATATTTATATTCAATCTGATTGATAAAAAAGGATTTCTCTATTTAAGGAACCCTAATTATTTGCATTTGATTCATACTTAATTTACTCCAACAGTATATTTTAATCATCCTCAATCGGTGTTAATTATGATTCATTTTAAGCATTTGTTTAATTCATTGCAATTAAAATGATAAGTCTAATTATTAGGATTTTATTTTTTATAATTCTCTGTATATATACCAATCACAAGATTTACATGGAGATAATATTTCACCCATTATTTGAAAAGCTGTTAAAGGATATTAAACCTATCAAAATAAAGATTATCACTCAGATTTTTTAATTCCAATTCCAAATTACATAAAAATATATAGAAAAAATTATAGAATTTCAATAGCATTTTAAAAGTAATATTTTTTAATGGGAATTCTGGGATAAAGACAAAGTTGGTCTAAGTTTTCATAAATTGCCTTTTTCATAAAATGAGAAAATGGAACAAATAATCAAATAGAGCTGTATATATGTTAGCATCAGACTTACATATATGTATCGCTAATTACAAAGACAAATATAGAAGCTAAAGTAATATGTGAAATTGTAAATGGAAGACTTAAATTTGCTTAGAATTAGCATCAGGAATCAATTTTCTGTATCACAATATGAGTATTGAAAAAGCAGGAAAAAAATAATTAGAAGTCACTTTAACTGTCAAATCACGGGAAAAATAACAGCAATTGTTTAATTAAGAGATAATTATGAAGATTAAATATGTTGAAATTTTTCTAATGATTTTTTGTATTAATCAATATTTTTTTTTTATAAGTGATGAGATCCAAACGTAATGCCAGATTTAATACTAATGACAATTCAAAAGATAATATAATTGATAGCAACAGAAAGCCTTCACCTCCAAAAATTTACATGAATTCATCTAACACAAATCAATTAATATCAGAAAGTGTTTTTTAAAGGAAAGGACTTAGTATTCCAAAGGATTGCCTTGGCTCAGGAAATACCTTTCAATGTAATTAATATTAATGATGTTAGTAAAGCGATCTCTTCCAAAAAACTAAACACCAAGAATGTTGAGCAAAAGCGGAAGGAACAATTATGATCAGGAGGTATACAAATAGATGATAATTAGTAAAGAGTCCTAATTTAATTATATAACCAAAGCAAGAACAAGGTATGGAAATAGAATGTCTGTCCCCAACATAATAATATTCAGATATTAAACTGCCCTTTTTTAGTTCTCAAACTACATCCAAAAAGGAACAGACAACCAGAAGAGTGATAAAGGATGCTTCGCTCAATAATAGCTAATTTACATAAAGAGAATCACAAATGAAAACATCAGATAAATCGAAAATTAATAAAATTAGAAAAACCAATTATCATTAACAATAGGAAATCAATCCCCAATACCAGGTGTATGAGTTCAAACAAGAACTCAAAGCTCTAAGAGTAAAAAGGACCGAATCTTTTGAATGGTTACAGGAAGATTCACAAGGTTTGGAAGAATCCTCCTTCAATTAATTCAAGCAGATTAACTTAGGAACGTACTACATGGACAATTTAAGAAAATATCTCAAAGGTCTAAATCTAGAGGGATTGTATGCCCAACTATATATCAACCATTTTGTTCAACAGTTTCATAGTCTATAACTCAGCAAACAGTTTCTTTAACCTGAAATTAAGGAAATAGAGCGCCGAAGCATACAAATACAATAGATTAGTAATTCATATATAGATTACATAGTAAAGCAAAAAACTTTAGTCCTCGATTTGGATGAAACACTGATTCATTGTAATGAGTAGCCATAGATGAAATATGATTTTAAGGTTCCCATCTAAATGCCAAATGGGCAGATTCATGAAGTATACTAAACTATATTAAAAAGGCAGGAATTAGCGTGAGGCCCTTTGCTCAGTAATTTTTACAGGAATGCTCAAAGCATTTCGAAGTTATGATTTTCACAGCTTCTCATCCTTTATATGCTGACAAGATTATTGATAAATTGGATCCAACCAAAAAGTGGGTCACTTGTAGATTGTATAGAGAGCATTGCATATAAACCTAATAGGGTATATATGTAAAAGATTTGAGAATTTTGAACAGGAATCTCAAGGACGTCGTTTTGATTGATAATGCTGCTTATTCTTTTGCTTACTAAATTGATAATGGTATTCCAATCATACCTTACATTGATAATGCAAAGGATAATGTATAAATTATTTTGATATAGGAATTAATTGGTGTTATTGACTATCTTAAAGTCTTGCTATAAATTGATGATGCAAGAGAGATAAATGCTAAAACATTTATCTTGAAGTAAATATAACAATGTCAAAGTCTTGATGAAGCCATGAAACTTTTGTTAGTGATATGAAAAAATTTTGAGGATAATAATTTCTGATAATATTATATTACAAAAGAATTTAGTAATTAACTTGAGAAATAATATTATTTATAAAAGTGCATTATTAATTAGATGGCCAATTCTAAATTTGAGTATGTTAAACAATTTGAATAAATGCAGAATCTCTTACCAAACACCTATATTGTAGTTAGAATAGATGGAAAAGGTTTTCACAAATTCACAAAAAGTTACGAATTCGAAAAACCTAATGATGAACAAGGACTTAAGCTAATGAGTTTCAGTGCATGTGTTGTTATGGAAACATTTCCTGATATTTAAATTGCATATGGACAATCTGATGAATTTTCATTTGTATTAAAAAAAGATAGTGAGTTATATAGCAGAAGATCAGATAAAATAGCAACATGTGTTTGTTCCACTTTCACTTCAGTTTATGTATGCATTAATGCTTAATCTAGACATTTAATTTTGAGAAATTCATGAAGAAACCTTTACAATTTCCATACATCCCTATTTTTGATGCAAGATGCGTGTGTTATCCAGATCTACAAAACATTAGAGATTATTTGTCATGGAGATAAGCGGATTGCCATATTAATAATTTATACAATACGTGTTTCTGGGGATTAGTCCAAAAAGGCATGAATAAACAGGAGGCTGAAAAAACATTAGCTGGTACAAATGCAGGGGATAAAAATGAATTGCTATTTTCTAAACTAGGAAAAAACTATAACAATGAGCTTGAAATGTTCAAAAAGGGAACAACCATAATAAGATATCCTACTCAAGAAAGAGTTAACTTAAAGGTTGAATTAGATGTGGATTCCAAAGAATAATAAAAATTGAATAAAAAATAAAAGAAAAAGTAAAAATACAAGGAACTCAACTAATAAGAATTAAACCAACTCCCTAATCAATAGAAAGAGGATTTGTAAGTTAAGGAATTTTATGTGGATATTATCAAGGACAATTTTTGGATTGAAAATAAAGCATATATCTTATTGTGATTGTTATTTGTTAATTATTATACATATTAATATTAAGATCTTTATTATTAGATTTGAATATCGTGTTTACTATATTTGAACACACAATGATGAATTATATCTAATTAATTTAAATATGAATAAAGAACAGAACTCAATTAACTCTTCCACAGATAGCGTTGAAATGACATAATTTGGGGATCAGCAGATGGAGCATATCAATAATAGTGCTTAATTGCAGACAGCAAAGTAAAAG
Source organism: Paramecium octaurelia (assembly GCA_905182995.1). Lineage (NCBI taxonomy): Eukaryota > Ciliophora > Oligohymenophorea > Peniculida > Parameciidae > Paramecium > Paramecium octaurelia. Next base: position 839,774 of record CAJJDP010000009.1, read on the forward strand.
GCTATGACGATATCATTAATAAGTATAGAATCTAAGTAAATTACAAAAAAGGAAACAAGACGCAAGTTGAGGATATTTATGAATATTACAAGAGCAATGAGATATAACCTGAAGAAAAATTGAGGTTGCTTCAAAAAGTGTATAACGACGATGTAGCTGAACATAGTGCTGATTCTAAGGAAGTCAAATAAGTAGAAATGAGTTTGCCTGGATTTTATAGAAAGTGTATGAGAAATTGCAATATTTCATAGTTCATGAGGCAATCCCAATTTTCTATCCGAACACTCCAGGTCTCTTATTTTGGAAAGGTTGGGTAGGATTAATAATTATATTTTTCTTTTACGAAATTCCAATCTATATTTCATTTGATAAAGAAGTTTGGGAAGTAAATGTTTGTTTAAATATGAGTTTGTACCTGAATGGGCTAAAATTCTGATTGCTGTCTTGGCTTTGGTGACTTTTTCATTCGATATGTGCTTAGAATTTCATATGGCTTATTATTCACATGGAAACCTTGTAGTGGATAGAGCCAAAATTGCTCATAGATATTTGTAATCGAGGTTTTTATTTGATGTGATTGCAACCTTAGCCTTGTTAATCAGATCAATTATTTCGACATATAACGAAAGATGGTTGTATCTATTTTTTTATTTGAAATATCCATCACTAACTCGTATTTCCTTTTAATTTGGTGAAATCGTTATGCTTCATCGCAGAGTGCGTACAATATTTTAAATTGGAAAAGTGTTAGCAGTTCTTTAATTCGTCTTTATTGTCTACGCTTGCATATGGTATTTGGCTTGTCTCTATGCAACCAACAATGGATACAATTCGTGGTTGACTCATGAAGGCAATTTCGGAGCCATAAGTGAATTGACTTAGATCTAAAAATTCTTCTACTCCTATTATTTCAGTGTAGGTACAACAACAACGACAATGGGATATGGAGATATGTAACCCCTCAATACTTTTGAAGTGTTGGTTGGTATGGGAGGCATATTATTTGCAGTACTCATTTTTGCGGTGATGGTCAATATCATATTTAAGATATTAGAAGAATATGCTATCTATGATATCAAACGCTATTAACAACGTTTGATAATTAACAGATATATGATGGTTAAGGATGTGCCATAGTAATTAAGGGAACGTGTAAGATAATATCTGAATGAACATTGGTATTAAGAAGGAAATAGGGATATTCAAGGAGAATAAGAGATCATTGGAGAGTTAGCTCCAGAATTGAAGGCCGAATTATAACTAGCTAGTTGCGGAAAAATTCTATTATAAATACCATTGTTTTGTACTAACTTTTCAAGGGGATTTCTAAGAGAGCTATCATCGACTATTTAAGAGATGAATTATGCTGAATATGAAATGATATTCTTAGGTGAGGATCCCTAATTTTTGGATGATCAATCAATATATTTCATTAATGTAGGATAAATAGCCATATTCCCTAATAATTTCAATAAATAATTGGTATTAAAGAAACTGGGAAAGGGAGAGTACTTTGGAGAATTCGCCTTTCTTACTGGCTTTGAAAGAAAAGCATCTGCTTAAGCTCTACAATACAGTTAATTATACAAAATCAGAAGAGAGGATTTCTTAGGCACATTGGCTAAATTTAATGAAGATTACGAGAAGTATTGGATGATTAAAGATAAAATAGAATTTTAAAAGGATTTCTCAGCAATAGGATAATGCTATACATGCTAATCTACAGCCCATTACAGTACTGAATGTGAAGTGACTCATTTGGTAGTGGATGTGAACAAGTTAATTGTGTTTAATTAAGACAAACAGGGGAGAACGAAATTCAAAAGAAAGGAGAAAAAGAAGTGGTAAACTTTTGTTAGAATTGAATGTTTTAAGAGAGAGGAAGTAGATAACCAATAAATAGTTGTCAAATCTGAAATGGAACAAAAATTGAAAGAGGTAGAACAAGTGTAGGAACATTTAGATGACGATGAATTTAAGAAGTTTGAGAACATTTTAAAGACGAATTTTGATACTTATACCAACCAGTATGAGGTTAAGGAAGGTCTACAAGGAATGGATTAGGCCTTTTAATTTACTAAATATTTCACTGAAAACAATTATGCAAATCAATCTGAATTTATAAATACTTAAGTTTAGATGAAATAGCCAACTCGTTTATCCATAATCCGTAGTAAATAAGTATCGTAATAAAGGAGTAGATAATCATCTGTATAATAGTGACATTATTCTAATTTAATTTATCTGTAATTATAAGATATTTAATAAAATGTATATTTTTATGTAATTTGACCATCATCAAAATAATACTTAAACATTTAATAATTTACGAAAATATTAATTGAAATTGAAAACACAGATCCATTCCAGTTCTATTAGTTTTTTTTATAAAAAAGTAATTCGCAAATTATATATGATTTACATTAATTTATTTTCCTATCTATGTAGTTCTAAACGATTAATTCTAATTAATTTTCCCAAAAACTATACAAATTTCTATGCTTTGAGAAAATCAATTATTAAGAGATAGAATTATAAGAAGTCAATTATACTCAATTTAAATGTTTCTATGCACATAATAATATTATCTCTTATGTTTCGTCTAATGATTTATTAGTTATCAGATCTCCGATAGAACTATCTGACCAATAAAATACCACTTTATCATAATCATTATTTTCAAGTTGTATTTTAATCATATAAATTAAAGAAAAGCAAATTACTTTTTTGATAAAGTCATTCTTAAAATTGTTATAGATATATAAAATTTAATTGTGAACCAAAAAGACTTAAATTAATCAATGTGTCTCAAATACACGATGAAGTAAATCTTATACCAACAATATTATGATTGATTAAGGAGCCACTCTTGCAAAATAGACTGGTAATCCCACCCATAAACCTGTAAGTTTCTCTCTTTAAATGGTTTTTGCAAAACAATCAGCAATTCCTGAATAAGGATACTTTCCATTAGCTTTGACTTTCATTTTCTAAAGTTTAGTCTTCATATTATCAAAAGGTAATGATAAGACAGATGTAACCACACCAGCTCCAACTGAAGCCCTAATTTATGAAATCTTTTATACATGATTCTATCAGACATTGTTTCCCTCTTTCTTAAAAATATTTTCATACACCATTCTTTGATCTCATCATAAGTAGTCAATTAACCAACTGTGATTGCAATCGCCCTTAATACTGTAGGAGTTGATCCTCTCCACAAAGTAGGCAGTCCTTCCTCCTTGGTAATCCTGTACAAAGCATCAAAGGCATTTTTGTAATTCCTACGTTCTGCAATTGGCAAAGTTGCATCAGCCTAAAATCTTACTAAGCAAATATCGGTAGGGTTCCCAATCAAAGCTCCGCATAAACCAGAAAAAGAAGATGCAGCAACCTTCTCAAAGAAACTGAGGTCCCCTAGTGAGTTTATTAAGCCAATCTTACTTTTTTAGTTGATCTTGACTGAATCTGCAATTACTTTATATATTCCCAGTCTGGCTGTAGCATAAGTTAATTGTCTCAACATTGCAGATCCCATTCTAACATTACATAACATTCCTAAATACCCTTAATAGAACCCCTTCAATCCCTCCACTTTATACATCTCTTTCGCCACTTCTATCGGAGAAACCTTTGTTGAACCATAACTTATTCCTTTACTTTCCCCGTATATCTAAAGTCTAACCTTCCATGTATCCAAGGGCATAATAACTGCTACAGCTGTACACCCTGAAATTCCACCAAAAAGAAATGGCTTAATGTACGATGCTTTCTTATTCTAATTAGACATATAAATATTAATTCTGGCGATTATTATTTTCTCTGCCACCCTTTATTATTCCATTCATGAATATTTAGAAAATAATAAAACAATTGTTTAATGACTATAAATGATTCATTTTGTTAATGTGTTGCAATAATTTAACAACAACTCTAATCTATCAATTTATATATCCTACAAGTTAGCCGTTGATTGGTGCAGCTTTTTATAATAATATATGATATGAGGAGAAAGGATTTAGAAATTATATACTGAAAACTCATATAAAAAAAATAAATAATTATAGAATATAATTGTGGATACCTTTTTAAGGATAATCATTATGATGGATAGTTGAATTATTAATTAGCTTACTAAACAAATCCCTTTAAAAATCCCTATTGTGCTAAGCCCTACCCTAAAGTTTTTGTAGCCATACCAGTTTATGGGGCTTACTATTGTTAATATTGAAAATTCTATTATGATGGATATTACTAAGGAGGGTATATTTATTAAGGAGGATAAGTTTATTGTTGAGAGTACTGCTATTGTTAGGGTGCATATTATTATGGTGCCATAAACTATTGAGGTTATTATGGATATTGTTATTGCTAGTACTGCTAATAAATTTATTATTAAGAATGATATTATTGACTTTCTTAATCAGTTTAAAATTACTAATTTTGAGGATATACATTATATTGAGGATTCTATGGGAGTCCAATATTCTACTAAGGAGCATTATTGATTGGAATCTAATATTAATTAGCTTGAATATCTAATATTAATATAAAATTCTTACTCTTAGGTGGTTTAGGCGGTATTCCCATTAATTCCATGTATTCTACTAATTAATCTGGTAGTTCAGCCAAGACTTCTTTAGATAAGAGAGCTGGATCATTTTTAAATTCATTGAAAGGAACAAATTAAACCAAGTCTCTAACTGCTTTGTTTCCTTTACTATCAACCATACTTTTATCATCATTATCTAAAATTGACATGTTCTTAAAATTGGCATCTCCAATACCAATAATAATAACTGATAATGGTAAATTTGAAGAAGCAATTATATCATCTATAGATGCTTGCATATCATTTGTTTGCCCATCAGTAAGGATCATCAAAATCAAATAATTTTCACTGCCTTAATTTTTGCATTGCTAAGCCATATCCATAGCATTTCTTAAGATTGGATGTAGGTAGGTGGGACCATCAAATGATAGACGATGCAGTGATGTTCTATAACATTATACTATTCCATCTAAACCATACACTCTAATAATATTGATTATAAAATTTACTCTGGGTCCTCTGGGTTATCATTCAGTGGGAATAAATGAAGGGTTTGATTGGTGTTAATCAAATTCATTCTTGGTTTGCATCCAAAACCATAAACAGGGACCTTCTTATCATGATCATAATTTATTAGAATTTCCACAACACTAATAATAGCCTGTAAATATTGACTAGGAGCACCATTTTAGGTCATGTAATGAAGTGACTTTGGATCATTTGGATTACCATTTGAAGCTGTAAAATCAATAGCAACTATCAAGTTTAATTATTATCCTCCAGCACAATAATCTAAAAATGTATATCGAGTTCTTAATTAAAATTTGTTAAACGATAAAACACCTGAAGATTCATTCTTTTTCATTTTGTTTTTAAATTCCTTTTTTAATATTTTATTTTATGTACTATGCTCCTTTAATTCTTCTACACAAAATGTCGTTTCCCCTAAATAATTATGCTTACCAGAACTTCTATAATCCCATAATTCAACTTTGATTGGCATTTGATAATCACCATTGCATAATTTTTGGGCTTTGCAACTTATTTATTTCCATAGTGGAGATGTTGTGTCCTTGGCAAATTCAGTTTCATAAACCAAAACTGGATTATTATCATCCTTCCTTAATCTATAAAATCTTAAAAATGGACATGTCCCATGCCAAAACCAAAATCTTGTTTCAGGTAAGCTCTAACCAGATAAAGTAAGAATGATCTCATCATTACATTATTTAACTTAGTCTGCTTTAACAATTATTTTTCCACTTTTCTTTCCAGAAATATTAACTAAATCACCCATAAATATTTGATCCTTAGAACCAGCTATTTCAGCCACAGTTGTTTCTGCAATACCAATGATCTATAATATTCAGAAATATAATACTTTTGATTGGGTTGGACTAATGTAATGGTGAACTTCCATTTTTAAATGTTGTTAAACTTCAAAATGGTACTCCAATTAAATAGAGGTCGCAAAATTTGGATTTAAATTGTTCCAAATCAATTCTGTTTATCCAATTTTAGTCCCTAGATAAATTAATGGAACTCTTACAATAATTGTTGTTTTTTTGATACATAATTACATAGGGATCACTAACACTAACTGTGTCTAGATCATCTAATTATCTGCAACTAATAAAAAGCTCGAGCTTCTGAATTGCCTCAGAAAACTAGCTTTGCTCAATTTGACTATTATACATCATGAAAATATTATTTGAAGAATATATTAACAATAAACTATTTCTGAATGAAAGCATATAGAATGTTTTTCAAAACCAAACATATAAAAATATTCATTTCTATTTGCTACGTGTTATTCTACATTAAAAAATAGACTCAATTTCATGTCACTTTAGAATTTATGAATATGATAAGTAAATACTTAAATTGCAATAAATTATTTCTTCTCAAATTCAATTTAACTTGTTTAGCTTGTTTTCTAACCCGATGTCCATAAATTTAACCTTCAAAAATGAAGCTAATGTAACTACTTAATTTATGATTTTTTTTATTTGGCCTCCCTAAATATTGTTTTAAAGTGTGTAATCTTTAATATCTTGGAATAATATTAATCATATTGACAATTTTAGCTCAAGATTTGTTATTTTGAATTAAATACATATGAAAATAGTAAATATGCAATTTAAAATTAATCAATGCTTCATAAGCAAACTTGTTTAGATCATTTTAGTTCAACCATTTAGAACGTTTAGACTCAGTATATAATTTCTTCAATATAATGAATATAACCAACTTTAAACACTTAAAGATCATTTGAAATTATTCTAATTCAATGTATGTAAAATATTTCTATGTTTGGACATTAGAAGGGAAGGTTCATATTGCATAAATGATTATCTTGATTATTGAAATGCTAAATTGGATTAATCAATTCCGTTATTCGAAAAAGATCGCTTTGAGGAACTATTCAATTAAGAAATCAATTTAGTAATAATGAAATTAGTTTAAGTTGACTTTTGTAAATGTTGCTCCAGAATTTGATTTATTTTTCAATTTTTCCCTTCAAACTTCTCCCTCTATCAAATTCAACAAATAATTTTAAATGAGTCCTTTTCATTTGATCTTAACCATATCTCTTTTATTTTTGCTGATAATCATGTAAGAGAGATTCATATACTTTTGGAGTTAATTAAAAAGCTTTTTAACATTTAGATATTTATTTCCTTAATCTGAACTCTAATTATCATTTAAATAAATTTGTTGGGAAGGTTTTGAGAGATAAATATTAAAAGTAATTAACAATATAATGTCATTAAATAAGCACACTAAAGGAAACCTTTATGTTTTTGTTTAAAAAACATGACTCTGCATAGTTCAGAAGTTCTTTCTTAGAATGCTCATGAATTCTCTTATGATCCTTTTCATGCGTCAATCGAATAATATCATCATTTTTTGGTTTCATGCATTTGATCTCTTATATTATTTCCATACTACTTCTAATCTTATCCTTAATCCTCTCAGTCACTGCTTAATCTAAGGTAAGCTTTCTCTTTTCAACTTTTTCCACTGGAGGTTTAGGTTAGAATTTATATTCTGGATTTTTTTATTTTTCTATAGCCAATTTAATCCAAGTAATCATTTAAGTAGATTTAATTCTGTCCTTTCTTGATTTAGGCTTCACAACTGTGTAAGATGAGTCAATTGGAATAGGAATCTCAAAAAAGAAATTATGATTTTATAACACTTTGTTTAGTATCTCCTCTACACTTTGAGGATACATTCTGTCAATAATAACACATTCTAATTTTTGCTATCTGAGATATCTATTCTAAGTATCTCTCTCTTCTTTAATTGCTCGTACAACAAAAGGAAAGTCAACTATTTTTGATAGAATATTCTGATCAATAGATATTTATTATGGAGGATAATTATTGATCAATTATTGAATTCCTTTTTTACTTATAGTTAAAATCGAATCACTTCTTTGATTACCCACCATGCTCATCTCGTGTAACTGTCTTGCAAGATCTAATTCATGGTTGAAATAACATAATTTTCCCAATTCCTCATAGCATCTCAATTCCTCATCTAAATTTTACATGAACCATGCAAATTCTATGGACTCTACTCTAATGAAAAATATACTTTTTTAATAAAGATTTTTCCAATCTCATATTTTTATAATTATTTGCATATGATTCCCAAATGTAGTAATGCCCATTAAATAGTTTCGAAATCTCTTGCAAATTCGCTTAAAAAGATTGTATTCTTTGTGTATATTATTGATTTTCCATACTCTCTGAAATGTAACAATGTTAGCGATGCAACTCTAAATATTTTAATCAACTAACATAAGTTATCTTAATCAACAGTTAGAATCATCATATTTATTAATATTGTCAGAGCTTATTGAAAATCATCATTCTTTATAGCATCAAAATATTGCTACTAAAATTAACTTACAGGGCTGTGAGATCTTATTGTTAGGGGAGTCAAATCAGATTTTTTAGTATGGAGAGATAATCTTGATTAACTATGATTATTCATTCTTCTTCGAGTGAGAGGTTTTGCTGATTGATTAGATGTGTTTCTAGCTGAAGAAAGTAAACTCTCCTAACTAATCGATGGTAGCATGATTGGATATAAGTTAACTATTGAGTTACATTGATGAAGTCCTTCTCTTTAGGTTCCTTACTAATCTACACTCTAGATGATCTCATTCAATAATTAAGAGTGAGAGGATGAATATCTGTGTCTCATTTATAATTTTTATTAATCTATTTTTCCACTATTCATTTGGTTAAACTCATATATAAAAAAACAAAGTCTAAATAATATTTCCAATTGATTGAAAATTTTAGTTGAATCTAGATTTTGTCATCTATCCTTCAAGTATGACTATATTCATTTCGATTATTCAACCAGATATGGGGTCAATTTACAAAATAATTAGATTAATTAAATATGAAAGTAAAATTTTTATCAATTAATTCTGCGATGAACAAACTGCTTATCTATTGTAGTTTCAGAACTGCAAATGAATTTTAATATATCAAATCAATTCTTAATTTAATCTTTATAACTCAGGATATCTAAATTTTTAATAATTCAGAAGTCTAATTCAATAACAATCCCATTTTAAGCTAGCTTAGGGATGTTAGAAAATTTTAGCTATATTGAATTAAGAGTCAAAAACAATTTTTAATTGAGATAATATTGTTATATTTAATAATTTATACAAGCACTTTCATCAATATCATGTATAATTAAATTTTTAATCTTTTTCCTTTTTAAAGAAAATATTGTTTAAGGTTAAGTATTAAGAATCTAATAATATTTATAAATAAAAAATGTGTGCCATTCATTTTTAAATTAGTAACACAGAATCACTTAAATTACGTGAATTGAGAATTTAGTTTGAGTTTTTTATTCTAGCTTAGATCAAAATTAATTTCTAAATTCTCCAATCTAGAGTTTAAAGGAACAAATAATTACTTTTATAGTGGGCATGTGAAATATCTGAATTGTATAAAAGAAAATTTAAGTATCTTTGCAAAATATTTTTTTAATATTTTATTACACTAATCGCATAATTTTCAGGTTTTCTATGAAAAATTTTATTCAACATTATTCATATTTACTTTATTGGTTGCTATTCGAATTGAAAACCTATGTTGGTAGGGAATTTATGACGTTTATTTTTAATTCTAGTTTACATATTCACTTCTTAATTATTAAACAATTTCTTAAAGCCCTAAAAAAAAATATGCTTAATGAAAAGAAGGTGAGTTTAATTATTAATAGATTTTATATTCCATGAGTAGTTTATTCAATGTGTAAATTCCTATCAAAAATTAAAAGTATTTAAATATAAATGATATCATTGATGATTAGATTAAAATATTTAAATTTACTAATTTATATTTCTCACGATCAACTTTGAAACTTGAAAATTATTATTACTTTTCATTTATAATTATATTTGAGTCATAGATTTGATGACCTAAATAAAAAGCCTGATCAATTATATGATATTAAAATTGATTAACTCATAGTATCTCAAAGTAGCATTCTCAAATACTAAAGATCTCCAATCTAAAAAGAAAATTATTCATAATTTTAACATTTTTGAGTTAAATTTTAAAGAATTGCCCTTTCATCCAATTCCTTTTGATGAATTGTTGAATTACCTACTTTAAATTTAAATGTATTATTTATCATGATTATTTTTTAATTCAGTAATGTTATGGGATTTATTTGTAAAAGAGATTAATATGTATTATGGGAAATTCCAATACCGAATAGGTAAAATATAATCTAAAGAGTTTTTAAATCAATTAACAAAAATGAGGCTTAAGTAATTTGAATTGACATATAATGTATCATTTATGAGTTTGAATGTGCAGTTTGGAGAATACATTTTTATAAATGGATGTTGAAAAGGCTCTAAATATTTCTAACTTAAGATAATACATTTAAATGCCTTCTGAATGGAAAATCTGTAAGAACGTAAATTATAGTAATTAAAATTAGAACTAATGTAAGATAATTTTAAGCAAGTCCTGAGGTTTTCATAAAATAGAATAGATTAAGTATTCTGAATGATGAGGAAATGGCAGACCTCAACTTAAGAAGGTGCAATTATTTGATATTGGAAGCTATAGTTTAAATAAAAAAATGAAAATTTCATCATTATACACTGATGTTGGATTAAAAGCAGGGTTATTGAAAGAGTTAAGTTAGAGTTATTGGATATAAAAACATTGTAATTAAAACAAATAGAAAGGTTCAAATTTATAAAATTGGAGTGTATTTCAATTATTAAAGGGTAGGAAGATGGAGCTTGATCATTAATGCTGACTTGATGTATTCAATAGTTTTAAATTATTAGCGGTGGTGGATATTAAAACTCACATGGCTATAAGTATGGTAAATGGAGAGAGATAGGTGATGACTTCACAAAGTATAAAAATCAATAATAGCCAATCTTTAGTGATAGTAGACGGAGAATACTAATTGGTTAAAAGTAGTCATATGGGAATATTTTTGAAGCTAGATGGAGATAATTAATTTAAACTTATCTAAAATATCATAATAAAATATGTAAAAAAGTGGATAGTATTTTGATTAAGGAGAAGCAGATTCTATAAAAGATGAAAAGTGGTATGAATTAGGTAAGGGGTTTTCAGAGTATTCTTAAATTAGCCTTTTTTATTAATAGAGTTTTCATTATCAGAAGTTAATACCAATAATAATTATCCACTAACGATTCGAGTCTTACTAATTATGATTCAATAATGTTTTCACATAGGGAATATTTAATTTGATTTTGAGTTATAAAAAAAATATAAGATTGAATTTGCATTTATGTTTAAATGGCTTTTTATCATTATCATTTATTTTTCTATTATTGTTGATTCTCTAAAATCAAACTTCCTTTAGATTTAAATAATAATCTTAAATCATATCCTTTGTAATCAAATAATTGCCCTTTCAGTATTAAAGCTCCTTATGCTTCCAAAATGGGATTTTGACATATTCTTAATATTGTAGGATCAAAGTTGGCTAAAAAATACAATTAATAAATACCATTGAATAAAATGGATTGGCTTGAAAGTGACAATTTAAACTAAGATAATAGAGCTTTGTAACAATTATCTTGAGGAAAAATCTCTTTTGCTGCCTTAACATTCCATAAACGGATGGATTTATCTGAACATTCAGATAGTAATGCAGTACCATCAGAAGAGAAATTGACTGAAGTAACAGAACTTAAATGACCATTGAATTAGGCTTTTTGTAATCCTGTCTTAACATCCCATAAACGGATAGACTTATCTTAACTACCAGATGCTAATGTAGTACCATCAGGAGAGAAACGTACTGACCTGACATTTCCAAAATGGCCATCTAATTTGGCGTTTTATTATCCTGAGTTAACATCCCATAAACGGATAGAGTTATCTGAACTACCAGATGCTAATGTCATACCATCATGAGAGAAACAGACTGTATTGATTGAATTTGAATGACCATCTAATTTTGCCTTTTATTATCCTGTCTTAACATCCCATAAACGGATGGAGTTATCTGAACTACCAGATGCTAATGTAATACCATCAGGGGAGAAATTGACTGCCGTATCATAATTTGAAAAATCATCTAATTTGGCTTTTTGTTATACTGTCTTAACATCCCATAAACGGATGGAGTTATCTGAACTACCAGATGCTAATGTAGTACCGTCAGGAAAGAAATTAACTGACATAACATAACCAGAATGACCAACTAATTTGGCTTTTTATTACCCTGTCTTAACATCCCATAAACATATAGACTTATCATAACTACCAGGTGCTAATGTAGTACCATCATGAGAGAAATTGACTGAATTAACATAACCAGAATGACCATCTAATTTGGCTTTTTATTATCCTGTCTTAACATCCCATAAACGGATAGAGTTATCTGAACTTACAGATGCTAATGACATACTATCAGGAGAGAAACCTACTTACTTAACTTGATTTGTATGGCCATCTAATTTTGCCATTTATTACCCTGTCTTTACATCCCATAAACGGATAGACTTATCTTAACTACCAGAAGCTAATGTAGTACCATCAGGAGAAAAACAAACCAAATCAATTTGTCCAGTATGATTGATTAATTTTTTCATTTATTTACATTTGTTAAGATTCCATATGTATATCAATTTTTCACCACATGAAGCCAACGTAGTATGGTTAAGTGACCAGCATACTGATCTTATCGATTTCTTTCCTACTAATTTCAGCTTTATCTTTCCTGTTTTAACGTCCCAAAAACGAATAGATCTATATTCACAACAAGATGCTAATGTCAAGCCATCAGAAGAGAAACAGACTTGATTAATATGTCCATCATGATAACCAATTTTAGATAATTATTTTCCTGTTTTAGCATCCCATAAACGGATAGAATTATCCGAACTACCAGACGCTAATTTAGAACCATCAGGGGATATACATACTGAATAAATGTGATCGATATTACCATCCAATTGTGGTTGTTATTATCCTGTCTTTACATCCCATAAACGGATAGAATTATCTTAACTACCAGATGCTAATGTCATACCATCAGGAGAGAAAGAGACTGTAAAGACTGGTTTTGAATGACCATCTAGTTTTGCCTTCTATTATCCTGTCTTAACATCCCATAAACGGATGGAGTTATCTGAACCGCCAGATGCTAATATCATACCATTTGGAGAAAAACAGACCGACCTTACACATGAATAATTTCCTTTTAATTATAAGTATTATTATCCTGTTTAAACATCCCATAAACGAATAGATTAATCAGAACTACCGGATGCTAATATGGTACCATCAGGAGAGAAGCTGAATGAATAGACCATATTTGAATGACCTCCTAAAATTGCTTACTATTATCCTGTCTCAACATTCCATAAACAGATAGAATAGTCTTAAATGCAAGATGCTAATTTAGTACCATCAGGAGAGAAGCAGACAGCTTTTATACACTTAGTTTGACCATCTAATTCGGCTTTTTTTTTAACCTGTTTTAACATCCCATAAACGAACAAAGTCAACAAAAATACCAGCCCCACCAACTGATGCTAATGTAGTACCATCAGAAGAGAAACATAATTAATTAGTAAAGACAGTCTGACAATTTAATTTTGAGATTTATCTCTATGTTCTATGATTCAATATATATGCATATCTACCAATGCAATAAGCTAAAATTTCACCATTAGGAGAAAGACTCAATGAATTAATTTAATTCTTCAATCTATTTAAAGACTTCATTTTTCCTTTTCTAATATCCCACAATATAATCGAATTATCTTAGCTACAAGAAATTAATGACTTACCATCTCTAGAAAAGCAAACCTAATTGACTATTTCACTATGCCCATTTAATATATTTAGCTCATGTATTCTTAAATTCTTCCATTTACAATTAAATAATTTGGATTAATTCAAATTCATTCCACTAGTAATAACATTTTCAAATTCAGATCCACTTAAGTCACATCTCACTAAATTTGCTCCTAACAATGAAGAGTTTCTAATTCTAATACTTTCAAAAGATTGTTCACTCAAATCAACTTTCATTACAACTAGTAAATGAAGAGAATTTGATCCAGACTAAATATATCTTTCATCCAAGGCTGTTAGATGTACTAAAAATTTGAGAAATTCTATAATTTTCTTATCCAGTGATATTTTTAAGATTAGACTCTTTTTAATTTCTTCATGTTCATCTTTTGAGTAATTCTGTTTATTAAATTCGTGATCCCTAATCTTTTTGAGAACACACGTTATTGTCTTAATGTTATTCTCTGCATTGAGAGTCTATTCTTTATCAAGTAGCTATGAATCTTCTACCTTTTATCTTTCTAATTCAACAAGGAATTGATTTTAATCTTATAAAAGAAATTCTAGGCAGTCTTAAATTCTCTCTTTTTTTAATATGTAAATTAGGAAAGGCAGGACTACTTCATCAACATCTTTAGATAAAGCCAAAATCCCATACAAATCTCCAACCTACTCTTTTTCAAAATGCATTTTTTTTTTTAAAATACTATTGAATTTCAATGACTTTATTTTGAGTTTTATACTATAAACATAAAAGTATCCTACACTATATGGTTTGGAAGATATATAAACATTTAGAATGAATATAAATTGTTCAAGGAAAATCTCACATAACCTTTCTTAAAGAATATATAATAAAAAAATTATTACCATACTATGATTTAATATTCATATAATTCTTAATCATAATTTTCCAATGAAGAAAATTCACCAAATATATTGAAACTACTTATATTTATTACACCCACTTAATAATAATAAAATATAAATCCCCCAAACCAGGACAAAACAAAGGAGGAGTATCGAAAATGGGTTTTTGTTGTAGTATGACTTTTTTTAGTATTTATATTTTTTCGATAGAAGAAATTCTTTGCGAGGGTGAGAGACAGAGAGTAAGCAAGTAATTAGAGAATTATTTTTGCGTTAGTATTTTTGTTTTGCTATGTCATTTTCATGACAAATTTATTTTTTTGTTTCATTGAATTATTTTTAAACAGTATATTATTTTTTAATAAAATTTAATTTAAAAATATTAAGCATTATCAAAGTAATTAAAAAATATCAATATTAAGAAATTTACTATGAAATAGAGAACATGAAAAGCTACATTGTGATTATTCCTTAAAGGAATACAATTATAAAAATAAAATATATGATATAAATTACTCTTGTAGTCGATATTTATATTATATTCAGTTTAGGGATATTGAAACATTATAGTTTACTCAAATAGTAAGATACAAAATTCAGTTGCACGAAAATAAATTTGAACCCATACATCCAATCACACTAAGATTTTCTTATTATTAACAATCCTTTTAAACTATTATTCTGTACCTTATTACCTGAATTTAGGATCATTTGATGAGAGGATTTAGTTTCATCAATAATAAATTACAACAACATTAACCAAATGAAAGTTTTATCTGGGAAATGCAAGATTCTTTCCTACAAAGTGAAACTTGTATAAATCTTATTTAAGTGATCTAAATCTTTCCAAAATATGCTTTGCATTGAAAGCTCACTTAATTGAGATTTCTAAAAATCTTATGTCAACTAAACTAAACGCTCTTTTCATTAAAATACAAAAAATGTTACAATAGCTAACTTGACACCATTTCTCTCTTCCTATAATAAATCGAACTTTATGGTTTCCTATTAGCATTGATATAGAATCCTTTTTCATTCCAATTTCAGTTACTTTTCTATTGAACTGGGCAAATTATACCCTATTCAATAAAATTATAACATTCAGATTTACATCTAGATAATATTAAATTACCTCTGAATGAATTCTATTAGTTTATTTATTCATACCCAACTATTTGGAAATTCAGATACTTTAAAGATTTCATTTTCTTATATCTAAACTGAAAAAATTGAACAAATTTTAATCATTTAGTATAATTTACTTCAAAAGAAAAAAAACATTACCTACGTAAATTCAATATCTATATTATTTGAATTCAAAAAATAAGGCTTAAATTAATTCATAATCAATGCTTGAAAAGTGATTATTGCACAACAAAATTGATAGATTGAATTCAACCAATAATTTAAGAATTACAAGCATAACTTTGATGGATTCTATTTGATTGCTAAAAACAATTGTAATCCAAAACTAAATTCATTAAGATAGGTCAAAAGGGATAAAATCTTTGATATTTAATCAAAGGAGATTTTTCTCAAATTATAATCATAGATCAGTTTATATTGATTCGATTTTGTGCGAGCTTAATATTTATATTGAGTTACATTGATATCTCATTTAGAAAATGAAGAGCAATAAATAACAATATTATGGAATATACAACCAATTATAATTTTTACAAGGCTTGAAGATAATTAACTTAAAAAAATTAAAACAATTTGAAATTTGTTTTTCTCAATTAAAGTTGTAGTATAAATTTCAACTATTGATTGATTTTTTCCCCTATTAATATATTCATAACAATAATCATATTGATTATAATTTCATAGAAAACAAACTTTGAATTAGTATTGAATTTATAAATAATTATTAAAGAAAAGATATGGATTCAACTCTTAAATATCCAAAAACGTTGGTTTAATTAGATTCCTTCACGATAGTAGGAATTTAAAGAAATATTCTCCAAAAAGATGAATTGGATCCATAAAAGGCTCAGATTGGAAGAACCTTTGATGAATACTATTCAAAGCAGCTCTATGATTAGATTCCAAATCGTTTAAATCCAATGAGAACTCATTGCTTATATTTTGAATTGTCGGATGGGTAGGATTGGTAAGAAATGAAATACAAAATTGTTGTTGGGGAATAGGTAAGTTAAGTTAAAAATGTACCAGAAGGAATGGTTAGCATAAAAGTTCCAGCTCATCATTTTTGTCGTTTTGATTGTGGCCCAGGTCCAATTCCAGATGTAGTAATTGAAGCTTGGCAATCTTTGGGCAAATTGAATCCAGAAGAATTTGGAGGAGATCGTACTCATGATTTTGAATTGGAAGTGTACCCAGAGGATCAATTAGATAGGAATTCAATGAAATTTCATTTATATAATAGGAATATAATGAATAACAATTTAAGTGAACAGGATAACTTTTGTTTTTCATAGAGTATATTCGGTTTATTTCCTTTTTTTGTTCCAATTTTACCAAAAAGGAAATTGGCTCAAGATTTTGTTCCTTTAAGACTTTATTAGTGAATGGAATTTCTCCATTGTATTCAAGAGGTTTATCATACTTATTACTTAGAGAACCTGAAAAAATTTTAAATTATTTAATAACAATAATACATTTTGTAAGGTTGATACAAACCAAGAAGGGTTTTTATCGCTATCAGCAATATTCAAGGGGGGGGGGGGGTTATTCAATACTAAACTGCCCATCTGATTCCTAATTAATCAATAAAATTCATCAAATTTTGTTGAATGGATCCTATTTATATAAAATAATTATTTATGATATACCTCCAAAGGTTAAACGAGAGCAGCAACAATTTTGAGTAGCTTGAATCTCGTATTAAAGATATGTCTAAGAGATTCAACAATTAGTTCAATTATCTGTATAGAAAAATGTAGTCTTGCTATGGTTCTCACCATATGGTAATTCATTTTTAATAAAATCTACAAGGGATCGATGAAATCATATTAATGAAGCTACATCTAAGATATATGATTTAATCTCTGTAATATTCTATTGAGGAAAAAAGATGATGATCATTCAGCTTGCTTCTGAAATAAGTTTTGATAATATGATATTTGTTTCTTCTAATTATAAAGTAAACTATGAAACTGTTAATATAATTTCAAATTTAACATTTAGATTGATTTCACATAATTACTTCATTATTCCATTTTCATCTAAATATTCTATATTTAGATGGAATGGAAGCTACGAAATTTAATTAATGCAAAAGAAATTTCGCTATTTCTTAAATTAGCCCTAATTTTAATGAAGCAAAATCGTATTAACGTAAAATTGAACACTTAAACTTATCTCACAAATTATGGTATTATATTAATTCAAAATTATTATTTCAAATAATATTTTATATATTTATGCTAAACTTATTTTTTATTTTAAAAATTGTGGTTGCCCAAGCAGATTGGGAAAACATTTATACAGCTTTTGTAAACGATAATATGACTGAATAGGAATGTAAATAATCAATTCATAAATAGCTTGGGTAGTTACAGGAGCAAGGAGTGAGGACCATATCGCGAGTTGTGCAGGATTAAAAATTATTGGAGGATATATTGCATTTGGGAGTGGCACAGCAGTCTAAAGGTTATTTTCTCTCCCTCCTCATTATAAACTAAGAATTAAAGTAAATTTCTGGAAGTAATAAGAATATTATCATTTTCCAGATTAGGTTGTTGGGACAATGAAGTACAATATATCATAATTGATGATATAGTTTGGAAATAAACATTTAATTGTTCATAAGGTTTTAGCTAATGTGGAACGAGTTATCAAGATTATTTATGTTAAGTTGATATCATAATTACACATAATTCTGAAACATTAGTTCTTTTAATGAAGTCTAGTTTAGATGGGTGGCAAGACGTAATTATTGTTATAAACTCAGGAATCTTGGGGATTTAATAATTTCACTCTTGATATTTTAAAATGTATTCCTGATTGCCTCCTTTGCAATCAAAACTCCTCCGACATATGTTAACCAAAGATGGATACAACCCTTATTTAGATTTATAAACCTAATGTTGATATATGGTTGTTATCTAATAATTTGCCTGTTTTAACAACAATTTGTCTTGATAAAATATCGCTAATTGGAGGATTTTAAATTTTAGGGAGATCAGATTTATTAAAGACTAAAATTAACCTTGATCCACATTATTAATTCGAAATTAAATTCAAAATATGGCTGATTGATATTTCAAGTATTTCTAATAGTTTTAACATTGTTATTGATGGGATTATTCATCCATTCACTATTATTCCTGCTAGTTCGATTTCCTTCTGTGCATCATCTCAATAAGAAAGCGTTTATAATGTTGATTTTATCTATAGTCATTAGAATCTTTAAGTTGAAATTCAAATAGCTCCTACATCGTTAATTGGATCAAATCCCTTCTGGGCAATATTTGACTTTAACTTATATGTTTTTCGATGCTCATCTCATTGCATTAAATGTTCTGGATACTTAAAAACCCAATGTGAAATTTGTGCAGAAGATTGGTTTTTAGATAATGGAGAATGTAACAGAAGTATGAAATAAATCATTTTTAGTCTAAAACCCACTATAAATAACCAAAATATAATTCAGATAAATTGTTTAAACATCAATTTCCCTATCCATTCCAATTTAATTTCAATTTTAAGAAATTGAAATTTCATAATTATCAGGATTTTTCTATAGAGAACAAAATAAATTTCAACTAGATGTTTAAATCCAATGCAACCATAATGGCTTAGTAAAAACTGAAATGCATGTCTGTCATTCCTGTTAAAGTTAATCAATTTATGCTCAAACATTTTAATGCCAGGAATCAATTCAAAAATTCATTAAACTTTCAATTCAATTTCAAAAATAAAATATCACCAATGAAGAACAATATTTAATTAGTACTAGCACCACGTAATTTCTTCTTTAATAGATACAACAAATATTTTCAAATATTTCTAGATTACAAATTCACTATATACTATAATAGAGAAATAAAGGTTGGAAATATTGTGGTAATTTCCATATTGCATAATTGATCAATTCATTATATTTTTTAATTTTATTCTAATTAGTTTTTAAATAAATGAAATCTATTATATTATTCTACATCCATTAAAATTTTTTTAAAAAAAAAAAGTGAAATCCATGCTTTGTTACAACCTTATTTTCATTGAGAAATATTAAGTCTGCATTTAAGGTTAGATTGCTTCTTTCGATTTATTAATAAAAGAAAATCGTTATAATTCATCAGTTTTAAGAAAGCCTATTTAAGAGAGGTGTAATCATTAAAAATATTACAAGAAAGCAAGCGTAACCCTACAAGTTAGTCTCAAAGCCAAATGTATTAGCGAATGTACACTTTTATGAAAATAAATAACAATCAAGGGTTGGAATT